>CAUYQU010088563.1:0-23470 GCA_963574635.1 Cheracebus regulus | reverse complement strand
TACAGAGATATACACGCATGCACACACACACACACACACACACACACACACACACACACACACACACACACACACACAGACCTTTGCATGCAATGTAGTGGGGTAGCCAGATTCCCAAGCTAAAAACACTTGATTGAAGTTTATTCTGTTTGGAACTAGTTTCTTAGTTTTGAAAAAAAAGTCAATAAACCTTATATGTGCCCAGAATTCGACAATCTACAGTCCTTAGGAACTTCCTTACCCAAAGGAAAATTACATTTCACTTCTGCTTCCTGAGAGACATCACAGTTCCCTTGGACATTCCAGGCTTCCTCTAAGAATGAGGAACTCAACAGAGACCACACCATAATGTCTTCAGCCTGTTTGATGTTGCACAGTCTGTGACCTAAGAAAGGTTTTTACATTTTTAAATGTAAAAAAGATGATTAGCCTTTTGGGGGAGAAGGGCGGTTGCTCGAGGAGGTGAAGATGTTGCTTCTTGCTTGAAAAGCCTAAAATATTTGCTATCTGACCCTGTACAGATGTTTGCCAGCCCCTAGGTGCTTGTGGGCTGGCAGAGGGACAGTAGATTCAGAGGCTTCCAGTTGACTTTTCCACTATGGTAGCTGTTACCCCATAGGCCAAGGACCAGTGTGGGTGCTGGGCACCTGTGAAGTCTGCCTATCCCAAGCGTACATTCGGGGACCAGGGAAATTACTGCCAGAAGGGGTCTATGGGCCCAGCGGATTCACTATGAGCAGACCTGGGCCAAGACTCCATTTATTACACGGTCCCTGTTTGTTCTGAATCTAGGGTGGAGGCAGCATTGCTTTGTGTCTCCATGATGTCAGCTTAGGCTCTGTGTCCGGCAGACTTCAAAATGTCTGGGTACTTGCCTTTTCCCAGTGTACAGTTATCTAAGTAGATGTCCCTTTGAGGAAGACTGGGTGAATCATTACCATGTTTACTTGCCATGGTACTGCAGGCACTGCCCTCCCTGCTCCTGCCGTCCCTCCCTTCCTTCTGGGAACCGAGACTCTCCTTCAGTCAGTGGGTTCTGGATCCAAACTCTGGATCAGAAAGGATGGTTTTGCGCGCACAGCTCTTGACCTCCAGTCTACTCCAGAGATTTCTTTGATTGCACAGATGTGATGCTATCCTTACTGGCTGCCCATTTATTTTGCCCCTCGGGGCACTGTGTCTTATAAATGCTTTCCCTCACTCCCTGTGGATCCGGCCCCAGCTTCTTGCCACTCACTGTGATGATTGCCCCCCACAGATGGCATCATGTCCTTGGTTGCTTCAGAGTCCCTCTACCCATCAGTGAGCCCAGCTCTGGGCAGCATCTCCTGCAGAGCCAGCACCGGCCTCCTGAGTGAAGCTGGCGCCCTCCCCCCAGTGCGTCCCTTAGAGCTTGGTGAACACTGTGTTTCTGGGCTTCTCCACCGGATGCATCTCTCTGCTGGGTTTCCCAGCCTCGTGGAGCACATACACTTGAGCGTGCACATTCCTCTGAGCCTCTCTTCCCTTCCTCCACCCTAAGCTGTGGATTTCTGGCATATCTGCCTCACCCAGAGCAGCTGTCACTATCTCCACGATACTTGGGAACATTCTCCTAGCGTGTCTACGCCATTTCCTGGGGTTCTTACCTAGGTGTTCCATCCTGAAGCCAGAAAGAGTACACCCAAATCAATAACATTTACTTGGCATTTTCCACTATTGATTATTTCCAAATCAATAACATTTCCTTGGTAGCTGTTACCCCATAGGCCAAGGACCATGTTCCAAGCCTCATGCTCTGCCTCCCATCCAGCACCCTCAGGACTCAGCCCACCCATACCCTTCCTGTCCTGCTCCACCAACTGGCTGGGTCCTGCAGCTCCTTCAAGGTACAGTCTCTTTACCCCTTTTCCAGGCCCAGTATGGCCCTGACTGGGTTATATTGTGACTCACCCTGAGTTCTAGGACTTGTGGCCAGTCGACAATGGGGGTTGGATCCTGAGGCAGGGGCACATGCTTTGTAGGGAGAGGCCTCTGTACCATCTTCAAGCAAGGGGTTGGTAGGGAGAGTCCACTTCTGTAAGTTCAGAGGGGTCAGCCTAATCTGGGCCTTCAGGGTCGTCAGCAACATCCACCTCGATGCTGTCATTGTGTGTGTCAGGGTCCCATTCTCTCCCATGCAGGGCCCTGGCCCTGGCACAGCAAGCTACCTTGTTAAAAATGCAACCCTCTCTGAAACTTGGTCGCTCTTCAGATTAAGTTATCTGGTTTACAGCCTTCTCTGCCCTCCCACTTACAGAAGATGTCAGCTTCTTTATAGGCTTCTAAGAAGGTCCTCTGACTTTCAAGACTATGTTTTAGTTGCTGGTTAATCACACTCAGCTTTTTGCTTTCTTTTTCCAGAAGTCAGTCAATTTCAGTAGTAGCCACCCAATTCTGTTGTCCTTATATAATAGTAACAATTTCCCTCATATTTCTCAGATGCCTGCTGCATTGCACCAGCTAATGTATTCCCTACCACTGATGTGCCATCCTGTCTCACTAGTGGAAGTTCCAACAATTGTCCTTTCATCTTGGGCCAGGAGCTGTCTCCACTTCCCATTAGCAATGGGGTTTTCATCATCAGTTTGCTGGTAGGTGGCCAGCTCCAGTATCCTATCTTAGGTCTGCTTTCTTGGATGATGTCTGGCATCAACTGTCACATGGGTTCCCTGGGAGGCAGACTCTGAGATGGAGAATATAATGCTAGATGTTTAGTAGGGAGCGTTCTGGGGAGTCATACCTGGGGAAGCAGGAAGAAGGAGGCAGAATTGGGCAGAGGAAGAAGTGAAGCTATGATGCAGCTCCAAAAAAGGCCCCAGCTGACTGTCTCCCACCCCCAGGAACTCTAGAGCTAGAAAGACCATTAGTGCCGTCCCTGCTGGAGTCCTTTGTGACCCTCCATCACTGGGTGTGAGCCACCCTAAAAAAGGGTAAGTAACTTTGTTGAGCAAAGAGGCTTGCTGTAACTTAGATGCTTTGACATCTGAGGACTGTCATCTGGCAGTACTTTCGAAGCTGAGGGAATAAGTGATTCATTCCTGGAGGAAATCTGGGTAACATACTACAGTATCCACTACAACCTGATCAGATTACCTGCTCTCCTATCCCAGTCTGTCTACTAACAGCTGTGGCTTTGGATAAAGACCTTAATCTTTCTGATCCTCAAATTTCCTTACATTAAAAAAAGATTTAAATTAACATATGCCCATTTCAGAGAATTATAGAAAATATGGTAATGTAGAAAGAAGAGAGTCTCTTGCAGTCTCAGCACCCAGAGATACATGTCCCCAGCCTGAAATGTGTTTCTTGCATTTTTGCCTCACTTAATATAGTGGTAACTATGTACAATATTTAATTTTGTGTTCTCATTTTCACTTTACATTGTGAAATCAGCATTATCACAAACTCTTAATAAACACTGATGTTAAAGGTAAGTTCTTTCTTATTAAAAAAAAATGGCTAGTCATAACAGAACATTTTATAAAAATTAAGCATTATCTCTCTCTTTAGAAATAACCACAACTAAAATTTTGTTGCATAGCTCTGCAGTTTTACTATGTATGTGTTTATAAATAAAATTGGGGAATGTTTTCTAATACTCTAAATGTTATTGTTTCAATCTAGTTTTTCATCTTATAGCTTGAACATCCCTCTGACATATCTATACCATATACCACCACTTTAATACCTGGATAATATTCATTGCATATAAAGATACAGAATCAACCTAAGTGCCCATCAATGGATGACTGGATAAAGAAAATGTGTGTGTATATATGCAAATATATATATATACATACACACCACACAAACACACATATATGTATATATACATACATATATGTATATACACATACACATACTGTGGAATACTACACACACACCCACACACACATTCATACCATAGAATACTACTCAGCCATAAAAAATGAAATTTTGTTTTTTGTAACATGGATGGGACTAGATGCCATTATCTTAAGTGAAATAATTCAGAAACAGAAAGTCAAATACCACATGTTCTCACTTATAAGTGGGTGCTAAATGTGGACCTATAGAGTGATAATAGACATTGAAAACTCAGAAGGGTAGGAGGGTGGGAGGGAGGTGAAGGATGAAAAATTACCCAATGGGTGCAATGTACACTATTAAAATAATGCTTACACTAAAAACACCGACCTCACCACTATGCAGTGTATCCATGTATTAAAACTGCTTGATACATACCTCTAAATCTATAAAAATAAAAAACTTAACTCTATTGCATATGTGTGTATATATAATGCATATATAAAACATAGCTTAATTCATCTCCTTTTAAAATATCTTTTCTACTATAAATAATTTTCTGATGAAGATCCTTACATCTAGATCTTTGTGTTCATCTCTGATCCTTTCCTTGGGATAAAACCTTAGAAACAGGATTATGGGGCAAAGTTTTTGAGCATTCAAGTCATTTGACATATACTGCCAAATTACCCCCTTGAAAAGTTGTACAAATTTACTCACTACTAGAAGTACATGTGGGCAACTGTCATGCTTTCGTATTTCTATATTAGTTTGTACACTAGAGATGTTAATTATGGTGCCTGCACATGCCTAGCATCCCTTACAAAGGAAGCTTCTCAGCCACAGTTTATATTGAAGAGGTACAATATGTAGTGATATTTCTTTAATAACCCATCCCTTCCCTAGGGATGTTTCACAGAAGGGCAGGCAACCCATAGGCTTAGCAGAACTCTATGGTAAGTACTGGCACCCAGAGGCTCAGCCCTCACAGTGGGGGTTCATACTCACCGACTGTTAACTTAGAAATTTTAAATGGAAACATGAAATCTGTTATTTACAAATGAGAGTTAAAGTTTAAATGAAGGTATCAGTGGCATGATGATGGGGTACAGCAAGTCAAAGTCATAAGGAACCAAAAACGATGAATAGCATAAATCGTTAAAACTATCATGAAAAGGAGAAGCTGTGAGGTGGAGAGAAGAGATTCCAGGTGGTAGATAAGCAAGTCATTATTGAGGAAGTTGGGATTGGATCAGAGAGGGAAAGAGTCGCTGGTACTCATTAATGACAGCACAGTATGGCGATGAGCCTTGGTTTCATACCCCTAAAGCCCCCGGGACTGCCTTGGACCAGCTCCTGTTCTCCTGGGCCTGGCCAAGTTCAGTTCCTGTTCTTTGTTGTTACACCTACAACCCCAAGGACATTTTAATGTAACTCCCCTATTCCCACTGGTCTGAGTTTATCTTAGAACCAGAAGCACCTAAAATAACATGAATATTCAGGAGCATCCTAATTTTCTCAGCTATGAATCTACTGGAAACTCTTAGGTTGTTTACTTTTCATCTTCCTTGTTTGCCGTCGTAAATGAGGCCAAGAGGAACAACTTTGTACATTAAATCGTGTGGGTATAGCATCCTTGCCTTAATCAAGATTACCACAGCAAGAAATTCCACATCAAAAGGCAAAAACACTGAGTTTCTGTTATTATTAAAACAAGAGCCTATGGGAGATAGGGAGAGGGCAGGCCGTATCAGTCTCTAAGGCCTCTTGAATTTCTAAAATACCTGTGTTCTTGTATTGTCTTCCAGATATGTACAGATCTTAGACATGCCAATGCAGTCTTCAATGGAGCCAAGAAAGAGACATATGCTTGCATCTGTTACAGACAAGGCATTGCCCTGCACCATGCTTGCAATATTATTTCCCTATTCCCACCCACAAGCTACATTGTTCTATCATTTGTGTTTTTTTTCCCCCCAAAGATGGAGTTTCGCTCTTGTTGCCCAGGCTGCAGGGCAGTGGTGCGATCTTGGCTCACTGCAACCTCTGCCTCCTGGATTCAAGTGATTCTCCCTGTCTCAGCCTCCCAAGTAGCTGGGATTACAGGCACCTGCCACCATGCCCAGCTAATTTTTAAAATACATTTAGTAGAGACGGGGTTTTACCATGTTGGCCAGGGTGGTTTCGAACTCCTGACCTCAAGTGATCTGCCTGTCTCAGCCTCCCAAAATTCTAGGATTACAGACGTGAGCCACCATGCCTGGTCCATTGTTCTATCATTAAACAGCTTCTAAAATTTCATTAATTAAATAACTTCCCTGATTGGAATGGAAGGTGAGCGGAAGACTTTACTGTATGTACATGTATATTTATATGTATACCAATGTCTATGTCTATGTGAATGTCTCCATCTCTGTCTAGTCTAAATCTATGAGTATATGTGTAATTGAAGAAGTAGGTGTTTTACATATTTTTTTTTGAGATGGAGTCTCTCTCTGTCACCAGACTGGTGTGTAGTGGCCTGATCTTGGCCCACTGCAACCTCCACCTCCTGGGTTCAAGCAATTCTCCTGCCTCAGCCTCCCGAGTAGCTGGGACTACAGGCGTGCCACCTCACCCAGCTAATTTTTGTATTTCTAGTAGAGACAGAGTTTCACCATGTTGGCCAGGGTGGTCTCGATCTCTGGACCTCGTGATCAACCCACCTCGGCCTCCCAAAGTGCTGGGATTATAGGCGTGAGCCACAGCACCAGCCTGATGTTTGACATTTTTAAAAGGGAGAGAGAGAGAGGAAGGTGGGGAGAGGGAGAGAGAGAGAGAGAAGGAGAGAGAGAGAGAGAGAGAGAGAGAGAGAGAAGAGAGAGAGGAGGTCAGCAGAGCTCAGGCTTGTTGTTTGCTTGACATCTTGATGATCATGCATTGAGGTCTGCTCTAAATTATAATTTTTAATCTCAGTGATGTTCTCAGCTCTGAAAAACATCAGAGGAGTTCGATTTGTGCCACAGCAGTGAAGAAACTGTCTCTGGAGAGTTGTCTGCCTGTTGGTCCCAGTATTTATATATAAGGTATTCCTGTTGTTCTGAGAGTTGAACTAGGCTATACTTTATAAATCATGTTTCTTTTTCAAAAATCAAAAAATTATAATTCTCCAACCATACTTTCTTTTTATATATTGTCTTTTAATAATCTTCTCCAATATTGTTATTTGAATTCAAATTGAACACAGAATTGATCTGATTAAGCA
This sequence comes from Cheracebus regulus, assembly GCA_963574635.1. Classification (NCBI taxonomy): domain Eukaryota; kingdom Metazoa; phylum Chordata; class Mammalia; order Primates; family Pitheciidae; genus Cheracebus; species Cheracebus regulus. Next base: position 16,419 of record CAUYQU010088563.1, on the reverse strand, counting down.
CAAGTGTCTTATTAAAGATTAGGATTCACTACTTTTGAGCCACTCAATAAATTTCATCTTTGTTATAAATATGTTAAGTTTAGGAGGCCAATAACTAACTTTTCCATTTTCCACCAGCTTTAATACAGAATGGGGTTCGAGTACAATGAAATGGCCCCATGTGAAACCTAAGGATAGCAACACTGCAGAAATGGAACAGGCAGAAGAAGCCCAGCACAGAACGTCTCAGAGTGTCTGCTCACTAGCTGATGCTCAGCAATTCAAAACTCTGAGTCCAAGGATCCCTTTAGAGTGTTGATGTATGTGGGCGTGGATTGAATGAAGTCAGAACACACACGAGTTAGGGACAGAGAACCACCTGATAAACTGGTAACTGTGTCCAGGGTAGATTTGGGTTAAGTTTTTTGTAGTTATAAAAAAAAAAAAATCTAAGAGTCAGAAAATTATATAATATCTACTTTACTTTTCCCAAACCATATAGTTTTTATATAAAAAAGTTTTTCTAATAACATTCCATGTTTAAAGAAACACAAGTAAGTGCAAATTAAATGCACTTGTCACCCTGCCTAACCCTTCTAAAGGTCACTTAATAAATCATTGGCTGTTCAGGACCTCAATCATGGACGGCGTCTACCCTGGGACATTTTCACAGTCTCTTGCCCCTTCTGTTAATTTCTTAGAGAAAAGCTACTGATCATCTTCGCACTAACCCTCTGAGAATTACCTGCTTCCCTGCCTCCATACGGAGCCCTCCCTTGACCTCCCAAGCCGAGGACCAGTCCCAGTACAACTTTTCTCTGTTCAGTGGCTCTCATGGCTTCTGGAAAACAAAGGCACAAATGTCTGTTGCTGCAACTAGCACCTGCCTCAATTCCTGGAGTGGGACCTTGCAAAGACCATGCATTAGCTTTTATAAGGCACAGACTTTTTCCTTCACACACTTTTGAGACTTACCAAGGAAAACAAGTTTCCCTTTAAAGAGGGTCATTTGGATCCCTTCAGACTTCTCCCCACCCCAGAGCGTCGCTCAAACTGCTCAATAATTGTTCAACAATAGCCAAAGTGGGTCCGGTCGAATTAGCCTGTGACTAGCCTCCAAGCAGGGCTTCAGGTGCCAAGCTGTTGTCTTGCACAGGTTTCTGTATGTTGCCACAGTATTTACCCTGTATTGTAAGCCCCTAAGAGGAAAGTGTTCTGCTTAGCACAGAATCCTGAGACATTCTTTGTCAAAGCTCTGTATGATACAGAAAGAATTCTGTTCTCCCTGTGTCATCGAGGGAAAGTACAAACTATTAGTGAATGGCAATCATCCTAAAAAAAGAAGGGCTTCATTTGTAATGGTGAATAAAGGCGGACAAGATTCTGGCAAGAGGGAGTTCTCTGGAATATGTTGGTTATCAGATCCCTTGCTTCTTAAAAACACTATCCACGTCAGCCTCCCTGGTAGGAAATGGTGTGGCACGTTCTGTGGATTAGACCATTCAGCAGCCAGCCCCTCCTCCTCATGGGCTGCTCTGCACTGCAGCGCTGGAAGGCTAAAATCTATGCCTCACATTCCCTGCTGCTAGGACTGGGAGGTGAATTAAGTCTTCCCAGTTAGATGCTGCATTATTTATCTATTGCTGAGTAACAAATTGCTCCAGAACTCAGCTGCTCACTATAGTAAACATTTCTTCTCTCCCCTGGTTCTGCAGGTCAGCTGTCTGGGAGCAGCTTAGCTGGGTGGTTCTGGCCCAGGGCCTCTCACGAGGCTGTAGTCAGCTGTCAGCTGGAGGAGGTGCCTCCACGCTCACTCACACGGTTGTTGGCAGGTGGCCTCAGTTCCTCACCACGTGGGCTTCTCCCTGGGGCCGCCTGAGTGTCCTCAAGACCAAGGCAACCGGTTTCCCCAGAACAAAAGACTTGGGAGAGAAAGAGAATATGAGTGCCTTACTAAGATAGAAGTCACAGCGTCTTCTATAACCCAGTCTCATAAGTGGCACAGCATCACTTCTGCTGTATTCTGTTGCTCACACAGACCATCCCTGGTACCATGTGGGAGGAGGCTACAAAAGGCTGTGGACACCTGGAGGCAGGGACCATCGGGGCCATCACAGAGACTGGATACCACACATGCCCACAAGGCTCAAGAGGCAGAAATGAGGTGGGAGCCGTGTCTGTGCTCATATGGCAGCTCATGGTCATAAGCTGTGCAGCATGTTCAGCCTTGTCTTTATGGATCTGAAAGGCATTCTTGTGGCTATGGTGACCAACTCAACTCCGTCTGGTCCTCAGCTTCCTGGTGGTGGCAACATTCGCTTCCTGATCTTTACATCTCAGCTGTGGCCTCTTGCTCTTGAGCTCAGCAGTTCCAAGGCTGTCTCCTGGAGTTCTCCCTCCAGCCCTTCTAATGCGTTACATTTTCTTTTCTTAAAAATAGCTGAAGTGGTTTCCTCCTCCTGGAACTGGACCATGGCTGATACAGACAGGTATCACCCCGCCAGGGAGTAACAGCAAACATTATGCAAGACGTAAGTATGTTACATTCATTCATCAAATTTTGCACATGAGGAAACTGAGATGCTGGAAATTAAGTGCATTGCCCAGGCTCACACAGGTAATGAAAACTACAGCTGGATTTAAGAGCCCATACTCTTAACACTGCCACATTGGGGCCAATCAGAAGGTTGCATCTTATGTGATCTTCTCTTATAAAGATGGCAGTGGCTAAAATAACTTTGGTGCCAATTCAAAAGGCTGATGAAGTCTTGAGTTTCTTCATAAAATCATTTTTTAAAATTTTTATGTGACATCTGGGAGGTAGTAATTTATCTTCAGGAATCTCAAGCTCTAGGCAAAATACTGCACCAGGGTAACAGCTAAGGCCAGTAGGTAGAGGCCAACGAGACCAACCTCTCATTTTTCCTGTTGACATCTGAGTAGGCACCCCAACATCAGGGAATACATTTTAAATAGTTTTGGAACAATTTTACCCAAGACCAAATTTTGTTGAGACTTTACATTGACACAAATTATTCTTATTCTGCGTTAAATATTACTATCATTTCTATAGAGTCATGATGATCAAATTCCAATGAAACCCACTTGCTAAGACACATGCATGCATGTGTTCATCACACAACTGTTCACAGTAGAAAAAACATGAAATCAACCTAGATGCCCATCAACAGAGGACTGGATAAAGAAAATGTGGTACACTTGCACCATGGAATACTATACAGCCATGAAAAAGAATGTGATCATGTCCTTTGAAGCAACATGGATGGAGCTGGAGGCCCGGATGCTAAGGAAACCAATGCAGAGACAGAAAACCAAATACCACATGTTCTCACTTACAAGTAGGAGCTAAACATTAAGAACACATGGAGATAAAGAAGGGAACAGCAGACACTGGGGCCTACTTGAGGGTAAAGAGTGGGAGGAGGATGAGGATAGAAAAACTATCTATTGGGTATTATGCTGATTGCCTGAAAGACAAAATTATCTGTACACCAGATCCCTGCAACACACAATTTACCCATGAAACAAACCTGCATATGTACCCTTGAACCTAAAATAAAAGTTGGGAAGAAAAAAAAGATCTCACTTGCCTGTGTGTCTCCTATTATGGTGATCACAGAGCCTCTATGTAAGTCCTGAAATACAGGGCTATATGTATGAATTCACACTCAACAAATTTTTCTTGAGCATATACTATCCTCTGCACACTCAGCATACAACCGGGGCAAGGAAAGTCTCTAACACCACCCAAAGCAGACCATAGGCCTTAAGTGCAGTGGCATTAGGCACATGGTGGTATGGACAGACAAACACTTGAAGAACTCAGCTGTCACATCAGGGCTGAGATCCAAAGGTCACTTCTCATAAATGGAATACTGAATGTATTATAGGGGGGAACAATGGATGTATTCCAGGAAACACTAATAGAAAAAAGAAGTCCTAATAATGACTCTTTTTATATAAGCAAAATCACATGGGTAACTAAGGTAAAAAAGAAATTGAAGATGATTAACTATGATCATCAAACTGACCATTTGTTGAGCACTTCCTGCGTACCAGGAATTAGTGCATTGCAGACATTCTCGAATTGAATACTCACTTCATGAAGTGGGTTCTATTAGCATCCTCATCCTAAGTATGGGGAAACAGAGGCTGAGCAGCTTAAAGCAGTACAGCTGATTGTTCAGGAAGCCAGAAGTGAAATTTGGGTTGGTTAAATCCTAAAGCCTACATGTTTGATCCCCAAATACTGGGCTGGTTAGCCCAGATCACTCAAGAAAATTGTTCACACCAATTAATGCCATCCCTGTGCTTGTCTTGACCTCAACTGATAAATGCACCTGCTGTTATGCCCAGCCCCAGGCTCTGCTTTAAAGAGGTTGAGAAAGCCATGATTTCTTGTAGTACCGTATGGTAAACACTATGTAGAAAAAGGATATGATGGTAATTTTTCTTCAACCATTTAGTTTTTCTCATCATGTTGTAATTTAATTAAGCTGGCCTCCTGCAGAATTGCTCAGTTGAGATCATTGGTGGGGACACAAATTGATCTTTCTGGTTTTGGGTTTTTCTTAGTCAATATCACTCATGTCCATCCACAAGGTGCTGTTTCCGTTTGTACAGTTGAATTAAAAAGAAGAGATCCCTATTCTATTCACTGAGCAGTACAGGGATGCATGTGAATCTTCAAGGCAGATTCCTGGGTCTTATACCAGTACTACTGAATGAAAATCTTTGGGAGAGTGGCCCGGCGATCTGCATTTAAACAAACATGTCCACTGAATCCCACTCCGTCCCATGAAATCCTGGAACAGAGAAGCTTTCATGGGCACCTGGTCAAAATGCCTAATCATACTTTAATCAGCTGAGGTCACTTGGAAGCACAGTCCTAGGTTCAAATCCTGCTTGTGCCACTTACAATCTTACATAAGTCATGTACCTTCTTTTAGCTGCTATTTTCTTATCTATAGAATGGAATTAACAATGCTATCTCCCCCAGGATAAAGTTCTTATAGATTAAATGAGAACTTACACCGAAAGCATTTAGCCCAATTTCTGACTAACAAATGTTGTTGCTGCTATTTTGTTATTGGCGCACTTCCAGGATTCCTGATACAGCTAGTTTATATTCTTAGTCCTTAATACTTTGTCCTAATACATGCTATAGTAGAAAATCTTGAAGTTGTGTTTGTGTGTGTGTGTTCAGTTCATTTTTTTTTTTTTTTGAGATGGAGTTTTGCTCTTGTTGCCCAGGCTGGAGTGCAGTGGTGTGATCTCAGCTCACTGCAACCTCCGCCTCCTGGGTTCAAGTGATTTTCCTGTCTCAGCCTCTGGAGTAGCTGGGATTATAGGCATGCACCACCATGCCCAGCTAATTTTGTATTTTTGGTAGAGATAGGCTTTCTCTACATTGGTCAGGCTGGTCTCGAACTCTCGCCCTCAGGTGATATGCCTGCCTTGGTCTCTTAAAGTGCTGGAGCCACCACACTTATTTTTATGACATAACAGTAAAACGCCTAGGGATTCTAAAGAACTAAAAGCTGGGCCTTCATTCATTAAACCAAAAATTGTTCACCAATATATGTCACAGTATGCTGTATTGTGAGCATAGCAAGATGAATATGACACAACTATCTTGGAGCTTAGGAGAGGACACACACACACCTACATATCCTGCTTTAATATGACTTGACAGAAAAGAACAATTTAGGTCTGTTTCTAGTGAAATTTTTATATTTATTAACATAAAAACATGTCATAAAGGTTTAACACTTGGAAGCTGTGACATGGAGCACTTACTATGTACAATTCTTGTCACACCTTTATGTTGGTTCCAGTCCTGACTATCACAACACAAGGGGACAGAAGGGACTTTCAGAGAGTTGAGAAGAGTCAAAGGCCATCACTGGCCTGGCACATGGGACGCATGGGGATGTGGTTGTTTTCCGTGAAATTATGCCTTTATCCAGGTCATTTTCACTGCCTAGAATGTCTCTTTCTCTTTTTCTTCTCTCATCCACATATTAAAAATTATTCAGACCCTACTTCCTCCATGGATCCTCCCTGACTACCTTTGACCGTCGTGGGTCTCCCTCTCCTTGGATCTCCTGTTCTGTTATATATCCACCAAATATTCATGAAATGTGTTATTCATGAAATGCCTCCTTGAAACTCCCAATCTGTCATGTATCCGTCAAATATTCATGAGCTGCCTTACTGTGAGAGCATAAGATGGAATGCCTGGGGATGAGGTCAGAGAGGAATCCCAGGACCGGATGGTGTGTGGGTTTGCAGCCCCAGTAAGGACTGGATTCTCCATGGAGTGATAAGAAAAGCCATAGTTTTCAGCAGGAACCTATGATTTCATGACTTATATTTAAAGAAGATTCCTCTGGTTTCTCTGTGGACTCTAGACTTTAGGGGTCAAGAGTAGACGCACAGGGACCAATTAGGAAGAGGAGGTCTTGCAGTACTCCCAGTGAAAGAAAACAGTAGCTTGGACGATGGTCTTAGCATCCGAGACCTTGAGAAATGGTTCGATTTGGGATATATTCCAAAGGAGGAGTGAATATGATTGATTTGATGATAATCATACAGGATATCAAACAAATAAAGATAATGTGACTCTTTTAAGGAGCTTCTGTTCTTGAGTAGAAACTTTTATGAGATTACTATTGTTGCTGTAACAAACTGTCACAAACATAATGGCTTAAAACAACACATATTTATTATCTTAGAGTTCTGAAGCCCAGAAGACCAAAATTAGTCTCACTCGGCAAAAGTCAAGGTATATATGCTGTGCTAATTTCTTTTGAAGGTTCCAGGAGAGAATCAGTTTTCTTCTTTTTCCAGTTTCTAGAAGCCACCTGCAGTCCTTGGCACATGGCTTCTTCCTCTGTCTTCAAAGTGCGTCTCTTCACTTCCTGCTCCAGCCCTGCTTCCAGTGCCACATCGCTTCTTAGGTCCCTCTGTGTCCATTGTCATGTTACTTTCTGTGAATGTGGCCTTGCTGCCTCCCTCTTATAAAGACCCTTGTGATGACACTGGGCTCATCTAAATAATCTAGGATAATCACATCATCTCAAGATCTTTAACTTAATCTCCCATATCTTTTTGTCCTGTATGACAATGTATTTGCAGGATAGAGGGATTAGAAAGTGGACATCTTTGAGGAGCCATCATCCAGCCTACCAGAGAACCCAAAGACCTAATGGGAACGTAAATGCATAACTTAATTTCCAGTAGTGACATTTTGAAAAACATTGAGCAGGGAAATAGAAAGGAAGGGGAATGGTGGTGGTGTTGAGGGTGGGGAGAAACAAGGGGTGGCTAATTTTGATAGGAAGGTTGAGAACTCTCTCAGAATGATATTCAAGCAGAGATCCCATCAATAAGAAGAAGCGTCAAATATCTTGAGAAAGAATGTTCCAGGGAAGAATGAGCCAGTATAAAAGGATCCGCAAGTGGAAACAAACTTCAGGTGTTTGAGACATCAACAGGCTGGTGTGAGGGAGAGGACAGGAAGCAGACAGGGGTAGCAGCGAAGCTGGACAAGCTTGCATGGGTCAGATCAGAGAAGGTAAGGAAATTGAAGACTTAAGGATAATGCTGGAAGAACAGCAGTGCTTGGGTTAAATAGGTAATCGATACAAAGTCGTTTATTTTTGTAGCTTTTTCATTCTTTTAAAGAATAATGGGAGCCATCAGAAGACTGATGTGAGCCATATGACTGATGTGATGTGGTTTGTAAATCCTTCTGAGTTGATGGGATAGGTTAGAGAAAAAACACAGCCATAGTGTAATGGTTAGCACTCTGGACTCTGAGAAAAAACACAGGCTGATGTATCAGTCTGAGTTTAGTAAGGAGACAGAAACTGCATCAATTACACTAATAGAGAGAGTTTAAAGAAACCTAACAACACACAAAAAAGTCTTTTCTTGTACCCATATTTTCCATTGTTGGCACTCTGTGTAGATGCATGTTTCCTCTGGGATCATTTTTCTTCACCCTGGAAACATCCTTTTCTTGATATGAAATTTCCTTTACTATTTTTGTAGTGTAGGTCTGCTGGTGACAGCCTCTCAGTTTTTTTGTTTGTCTGAAAAAAATCTTTGTATTTTTGAAAAATATTTTCGCTAGATTTAGCATTGTTGTTTGACAGATTTTTCTTTCAGAACTTTGAAGATGTCATTCCTTTGTCTTCTGATCTGTATGATCTCTGACAAAAAGCCTGCTTTAATTAATTAATTAATTATTTATTTTAGAGAAGAAGGTCTTACTATGTAGCCCAGGCTGAAATTCGGTTGGGTATTCACAGGTGCAATACCACTGATGATCAGCATGGGATTTCGACTTGCTTGTTTTCAACCTGGGCCAGTTCATTTATCTTTGGGCAACCTGGTAGTCTCCCATTGCCAGAAGATCACCATAGTGATACTAAATTTAGTGCAGACACCTGGTGGACATAGCTCACAACGGCCCAGAACTCCTGCATTCAAGCAATCTTCTGCCTCTGCCTCCTAAGTGTCTGGGACTACATGCCTGCCCTAGCATGCCTGTTGCTGTTTCAATTTTTATCTTTGTTCTCTTGTATATAATGTGTCTTTTTTCCTTGGCTCCTTTTAAACTTGTCTCTTTTTCAGACATTTGATTCTGATGTGTTTGGTGTGGTGTTTTAAAAATGACTTCTTGATTGCGGGTTGTTGTGCTTCTTGGTTCTGTGGATTTATAGTTTTCCTCAAATTTGAGTAAATTTCAGCCATTCATTTTTCAGATGTTTGTTCTTACTCTCCCTCTCTCTTTGGGGCTCCAATTATGCATGTATTAGACAATGTGATATTTTATGGTCAAGGAGGCTTTGTTCTCTCTCTCTCTCAGCAGCAATCTCACCTTTATCTGGCTCTTTACCCATTTTCTTGCACACAGATGTTTCTCCTAATAAAATCTTTTCACATTTAATCTCCTTTTGGTGTCAGTTTCTCAAGAATCTGGAGTAACATGATTTCTTCACATTATGAGACTGACACGCTGCCTACTGTGCTAAGGAGGCAACTTGGAGTAACATGATTTCTGTTGACTAATTTTTTCTACTGATACATTTTCTTCCTTTAGAGAGTGTTGACGTTTGTTTTGGCAAGCAGTTAAGTTACTTGCAGGTGAGCTGGATCCTTTCAAGACTTATTTTCAAACTTTATTAGGGTATAACTAGAAAAGCCTTTACTCTAGGAGTAATTTAGCCCTGCTATTAAAGTTTGACATTTCTGGGATAGATCCTGAATGCCCCAGATATTCAAATAATTTTCTCCACTTAGACTGATTAGAACTTGAATGATTCTCAGTCCAGAGAATTATTCATTTTATAGCTTCCTGTCACTTGTTCTTTGCCTGGCCTCGTGGAGTTTCACCCTATGCATGCCCAAAATAATATAAAGCCAAAGACTAAAGGAGACTTTTATGCATATTTGTGGACTTCTTTCTTTGTGTGGCTCCTTTCTGCTTATACTTTGTTCTGCAAACTCCAGTTGCTTCAGGATCTCCAAGCATCTATCTCTGTCTCCCTAACTCAGTGAGAGCACTGAACTCTGCTGGGTCCTTTCTCTTTCTGTGGCATGAAGTGAAAATTACTTACAGGCAGAAATCTGGGACAATTACAGAGCGCTCCTTGTCTACTAGTTGTCCAAAAAGCAATTCTTAAACAAATTTCTCCTTCATATAGTGCAAGTTCAAAAAGAGAGAATTTAATACATAAAATTCTGAGCTAGTTGTTATAGGTAACTGGTAACTGGTAAAATGTATAAAAATGTAAAAATTAACTTGAAGTGGATTATAGACCTAAATGTAAGAGTTAAAATTGTAAAACTCTTAGAAGAAAACATAGGAGTAAATCTTCATGATTTGGGGGTTAGGCAATGATTTTTTAGATATTATACCAAAAGCATGAATAATGCAAGAAAACAAATAGATAAATTGGTCTTTATCAAAATTAGAAAATTTCCCATCAGTGGATGAATTAATAAGCCAAACTTGGTATACACATTCTATACAGTGTTGTTGAGTCTTAGAAAGGAATAAAGTTGTGAGAACACATATCACCACATGGGTGACCCTTGAGAACATTATGCCATGTGAAGTAATCCAGTCACAAAAGGACAAGTACTGTATGATTCTACTCATATGAGGTACCTAGAGTAGTTAAATTCATAGAGACAGAAGTAGAATGGTAGTTGCCAGGGACTGGCAAGAGTGGAAATTAAGAAATTAAATTATGGATGATGATGAAAGTTCTGGAGATGGATGATTGCACAACAATGTGAATGTACTTAATGCCATTGAACTATATGCTTTAAAATGGTTGAAGTAGTAAATTTCATATTGTGTACATTTTGTCACAATTTATAAGTAAATACATCAATTATAAAATTTTCAACTTTTGTGTTTCAAACAACACCATCAAGAAAGTGGAAAGATACTCCCTGGAACTGGAGAAAATACTTAAAAATCATATCTCTGATAAAAGACTTATCAAGAATACAAAAAGATGGCCAGACACAGTGGCTCATGCCTATAATCCCAGCACTTTGGTAGACCAAGGTGGGCAGATCACCTGAGGTCAGGAGTTCGAGACCAGCTTGACCAATATGGTGAAACCCCATCTCTACTAAAAATACAAAATTAACCAGGCGTGGTGGCACATGCCTGTAATTCCAGCTCCTCAGGAGGCTGAGGCAGGAGAATCACTTGAATTCCAGTGGCGGAGGTTGCAATGAGCCAAGGTCACACTGTTGTACTCCAGCCAGGGAAGCAAGAGCAAAAATCCATCTCAAAAAACAAACAAACAAACAAGCAGAAACAAAAAGACCATCCACACCTCAATAAGAAGATAATTCAGATGAAAAAAGGATAAAATATTTGAATACATGTTTCTCCAAAGGACATACATAAAAAGTCAATAAGCCTATGAAAAGGCGCACAACATCATTAGTTCTTAGAGAAATGCAAATCAAAACCACAGTGGAATATCACTTTGGCTATCATCAAAAAGATATACAATGTAAGTGTTGGTGAGGATGTGGAAAAATTGAAACCGTCATGCACTGTTGGTAAGATTGTAAAATGGCGCAGCCACATTTTAAAACGGTCTGAAAGTTCCTTAAAATGTTAAACAAAGAGTTATTATGTGACCCACCATTTCTACTCCTAGGATTTCTACTTCAAAGAGAAAAACACATGTCTACACAAAAACTCATACACAAATATATACTTAATGTATAGCCACATTATATGTAGTAGGCCGAAATGGGAAGTAAACTGAAGGTCTATCAGCTGATGGAAAGATAAATAAAATGTGGTGTGTTCATACAATAGAATATAATTTGGGCTTAAAATGAAGAAATGATTGATACATGATTGAAAACGTTAAGCAATGTGAAAAAGCCAGACAAAAAAGACTCCCTGTTTATATGGTTCCATTATGCGGAGTCTTCACCATAACAAATCTGTAGAAAGAGAAAGATTAGTGGTTGTTTAGGGTTGGGGAAGGAGAAATACGAAATAACTGCTAATGAATATGAAGCTTCTTTTTGGGGTGATGAGAATGTTTTAAACTTAGATTGTGGTGATGCTTGCACAACTCTAAATATACTAAAAATCACTGAATTGTGCACTTAGGTAAATTTTAGGATAGATAAATTATGTCTCCACAAAGATGTGTGGCTTTATTTTCATTTCAGGAAAAGGGAAGTTCCATGAAGGCAGAGATTTTGGTCTATCTGATGTATCATCAGTGCTCAGAGCAGTGCCTGGCAGAGTCATGCTGGGTAGAATGACTGCTGTTTAGAACAGGTTCTGTGTCCAAATTTAAAAAAATTTTGTGTTTCTTGAAATACCTACTATGGGTTAATATAATATAATATAAAGTATAATATTTGTTTACTAAAATAAAGGGAAAAATGGGTTTAGAGAAACCCAAGCTCATTCAGCCTGAAATCAGGGAAGCTGGTGCCCAAGTCAGAATACCCCAGTTTTCTTATTTCCAGGATTTTGTTGTTTAATTAGCACCATATAATGTGATGGGCAGGTCTTTGATTTCTGCCAGCTCGCTGATTGACTTCAAATCTGGGCTCAACATCCCTTTAATTGGTAATCTAGGCACATTCACTTAGCTTCCACACCTTAGTTTCCTCATGAGCAAAATGAATGAATAGAAAGGTGTTTTCCTCAGGAAGTCATGAGGATTTGATAGGATAGTAAGATAGGACTTATCCTTGGTACATCATAAATGCTCAATAAATAATAGTCATTATGCTAATACAAAAAATAACCAAAAGAAACAACAATTTGCACTCTCTTTACCTACTACATAAGATACTGGAATAGGAGCTTTTCTTCTACACCCTCTGAGGCAGGTATTTTAACTACCATTTTTTACAGGTAACTCAGTCTCAGACATGCTATCTGAAAGTCAGCCAAAGTCACATGAGTAGTAACTACTCTTCGGTGTGATAATAAATCAACTAGGAGAGCCCTGCCATTTACCAGCATTTAAGCTTTCAACCACTAGAATCCCCTTATCTCTCAGCAACTGTTTTGTGCTCAAATTGACTTATTGGTTTCAACTGTTTGAAGTTACATATTTTAAAAATAGCACAATGCTTCCTGGGTTAACAACTGGTTTACTCTATATGGCTGCAACCCAATACTCTTTGGATTTAACAAAGTAAATGAATGTTTCAACCAAGACTTCCTTCAAGATCTGATTTGTTTTTTAAGAAATACCATTTTGGGACTGACTCCTCTGTCTGATTCCAGAATATCATCATAGTGTGAGGCACAATGAGCTCTTGCTTATAACTAAGGTTGTATGCCTCCGTGTGAGCAGAATAGCTTCCTTTTTATTGCATCTCTCCTCTAGCACAGTGCAGGTTTTGCACCTTCCGTGGCTATTTAAATCAGCACCAAGTGATTCTTAAGTCAGGGTGATCTTCAACATTTTTAAAGCTTTTATTAACTTTTTTTTTTTTTGCTCTTTAATAATAAAACAATTACGTTGGAAAAATTAATTATAAATCTTTAAAGTATAATGTAGCCTGTTTCCTCCATCCTCTTAACACTGTAAATCACATTATGCCCTATTTTTAATTTGAATTCTATAATTATTTGTTTGAATTGCATATTTTTTTCTTGTATCACATATCACAAACTTAATGTTTTTTTGAAAATCAGAAGAAAACTAAAACAGCTTTTCATCAAATAAAAATTACTTATTTACGTATTGAAATTTGGATTTTAATTTTAGTTACTTAAAATTGTGATTTTTGTGAGTTAAAATTAAAAAGTACACAGATATGAAATGATCTAAGTACATAATGATTGAAATTAAGGTAATCAGACTACTTCTCAAGTCCCCTTATGTCTAAAACAATTAGGTGGTTAAACAAAAATGTTTTTTACTTTGATTTTATTTTATCCAGTTGTCTTTTTCACTAGTGTCTTGAAAAATGTGATCTAAGAACTTAGATTTTTCTCTTTTTAAAATGAAGTGCTTAAACTGATAGAAATGGAAAATCTATGCAAATGAAGATGTGAATTGTACAAATCCTTCGCAAATTTTGCTGACATTATCTTTATGGACAGGAAGTAAAATGCATGGCAGCTGATATTATAGTTGGTGAATTTCACTCCAGCAGTATGCTCTGAGGTTTTGCCCTGTACAAACTTTTTCTCAATCTTTGAATGAAGAGAGCTTTAATAAAAAGAGTTACAAAATGCACAGATAAAATGAAGTCAAAAAGACTAGTCAGTATGTTAGATGAGAGAAATTAGATACTAAGGATCAGAAGACCTAGACTGGCTATTGGGTTGAAATTAACAAACCAGCATTTAAGGGAGATAAATATTATATTTTGCATTTGAGTCCAGACTTAAAAATATGCAAGCATAAGCACACACAAACCAACCCTTTATGGTTTCAGACTGAGGCACATCAGACTTGATTACAGGTCTTGATGAAAAGTAGTTTGAAATTATTCCAGGAAACAGTTTGGAAGTGTCTTTCAAAATTAAACATGCAACTGTCATATAACCCCAGTAATTGCACATCTGAGCATTTGTTCTAGAAAAATGAACACTTATGTTCACACAGACACCCAAACACAGATTTTTATGGTAGTCCTATTACTCAAAGCCAAAAACTGGAAACAACCCAGGTGTCATTCAACAGGTGAATGGTTAAACAAACTGTGCTATATCCATTAGGTGGAGTACTATTCAGCAATAAAAAGAAAAGTAACTATTGATACACATAACTTTAATGAATCTCTAGAGAATTACACTGAGTAAAAAAAGTCAATCACAAAGGCTACCATGATGTGATTCCATTTATACAACATTCTTGAAATTATAAAATTATGGAAATGGAGAACAAATGTGTGGTTATCAGAGATTAAATGGGGGAGGGTATGGGTAGAAAGAAAATGAGTATAGTTATAAAAGAGCAACATGAGTGTCTTAGTCCATTTTCTGCTGTCATAACACAAAACATAGACTGAGTAATTTACAAAGAATAAAGATTTATTTGATTCATAGCTCTAGAGGCTGGGAAGTCCAAGAGCATGGTGCCAGCATCTGGCAAGGGTTATCTCATGACAGAAAGTGTAAGATGGAAGTAAGCACGTGAGAAAGAGAAGATATTGGGCCAAACTCATGCTTTTTATCACAAACCCACTCCCGTGATAATTAATGCACTCCAGCAAAAACAACATTAATCCATTCATTAGGGCAGAGCTCTAGTGGCCTAATCACCTCTTAAAGGTTTGACTTCTTAATATTATTACATTAGCAATTAAATTTCAAGCCATAGCAATGAGGGATCCTTGTGGTGAAGAAATGTCTTGTTTCTTGAATATAAAAATGCCTGTGATGTCATACTATAGTTTTGCAAGATGACAGGCCACTGGGGAAAAATAGATAATGGCTGCACAGGATCTCTCTGTATTATTTCCTACAACTGCATGCAAATCTATAATTATCTCACAAAATAAAGTTGAATTAATGCACACATATAAAATAGAAGTCCTTAGTCATACAGACTTGAGCTACTTTAATTGGACAAGTCAAAATAAGATACGGTCATTCTCTATTCTTGACTGGTCAGATTACACGTAAATATCATGTTTAGTTCTGCAAATCACATTTTCAGAAAGACATTGAGAAGTGGAGTAACTCAAGAAAGGCTTGCCAGCAAATGGAAATGCCTGAAAATCATATAAAATGAAGGGTTGAAGGAGTTGTGACTATTTAGCCTGGAGAAGAAATAACTTAAGAAGCACACAAGCATTGGTTATAAAAATCTGAAGAACTGTCACCCTGATTGTTTCCCTCTGGCAAGTAGAAGAAATAATGTGTGGAAGTTGTCCCAAAATAGAAAAAAAAAGGCTTCATACAAGACTGACAGGATAAGACATAGGTTCCTGTTACTGGAAAGAAGGACCATCCCTTCCGAATGAATAATCATTTTGGTTTCTATATTGGTCCTTCCTAAGTTTGGCTAATGTTAGGTTTCTTGATCCCATTCAACTCAAATACAGTCACCAGATTAAAGTTACGGTCCTGTTGAGTTGGGAGTCAGTTCTTGAACCATGGAGAGCTTACAATTTTATTGATACTCTATGAATCCTGTCTTGGTGATGAGGAAATGATGATGAACAACTTTACATCATTTGTCAAATATTATCCAGACCCTACTAGCTGATTCTCCCAGGACTAGAAAGTTTGATTAAATTGGCATGCATTTTAAATCCAATAACATTAAATTATTAGTATTTTTCTTTCTACTGTGTCTCAGTCTGTTCAGGCTGCTTTAAGAAAATACCATAAACTGGGTAGCTTTTGCATAACAGAAATTTATTTCTCATCGTTCTAGAGGCTAGGAAGTTCAGGATGAAGAAAGATTCAGTGTTTGGTGAGGGCTCACTTCCTGGCCCACAGACAGTGCCTTCTAACTGTGTTCCTCATGTAGTGGAAGAGGTGAGGAGTCTCTCTTGGGCCTCTTATAAGGGCGCTAATCCCATTCACAAGGCTCCAGCCTCGTGACCTATTCACCTCCCAAGGGCCACACCTCCTAAAACCATTGGGTTTTAATATATGAATTTTGGGGGAATTCAAACATTCAGACCATAGGATACTATATTTAGAGTCTAACAATTTAAATTAATGTGAGAATTTTTCTGTAAGACTTTATGTATAAGCAGATTTTGAAACTGCCACCTTCAATCTTCTTCTTCTTTTTTTTTTTTTAATTGCATTTTAGGTTTTGGGGTACATGTGAAGAACATACAATATTGTTGCATAGGTACACACGTGGCAGTGTAATTTGTTGCCTTCCTCCCCTTCACCTATATCTGGCATTTCTCCCCATGCTA
>CAUYQU010088562.1:0-12664 GCA_963574635.1 Cheracebus regulus | reverse complement strand
GGGAGATAGCATGGGGAGAAATGCCAGATATAGGTGAAGGGGAGGAAGGCAACAAATTACACTGCCACGTGTGTACCTATGCAACAATATTGTATGTTCTTCACATGTACCCCAAAACCTAAAATGCAATAAAAAAAAGAAGTTACTATATAAAATAAACACTTCTGCATGCATGTTCATAGCAGCACAATTAGCAATTGCAAAAATGTGGAACCAACCCAAATATCCAGTAATTAATGAGTGGATAAAGAAAATGTAGTGTGTGTGAATACTAGAGACCATTATTCTAAGTGAAGTAATTCAGAAATGGAAAACCAAACATCGAATGTTCTTACTCATAAGTGGAAGCTAAGCTTTGAGGATGCAAAGGCATAAGAATGATACAATGGGCTTTGGAAACTGAGGGAAAAGGGTGAAAGTAGGGGGATAAAAGACTACACATTGGGTACGGTGTATACTGCTCAGGTGATGGGTATACCAAAATCCCGCAAATCAACACTAAATAACTTATGCTTGTAACCAAACACCACCTGTTCCCCCAAAACCTATTGAAATAAAAAATAAAAATTAAAAAAAAAGAAAAAAGTGATTAGGCAGATTGAGACAGCTAGGACAAAGAGCTGAAAGCACAAAAGAGTTCAGCATGATTAAAGTTTGAGAAAAAGAGTTAAGCTAAATGTGTACAAGGTCACAAATAGGGATAGACTACTTTATGTAAAGCTTTGTAAAGAGTCATACAAGTTTGGATTTAAGGAGTGTGAGTAGGTTCTTTAGAAGGTTTTAAGCAGGATAGTTACATTTGCTTAATGTAGAAACTGCTAGATCAGTAAGCCAGCAAGAGGCTTCTACAACTGACCAGGTAATGACTATGAACTGGACTAGAAAGCTCATAGTAAATGTTGAGAGACATGAATGATATTTCTATATATTGTGCATTAGTGCTATGAAAGCAATGACAAAGCTTGTAAAATTGACACCCTGTTACAACCAAATCTAAGTTCAGCTGCTCAGCACTTGAAAGCCAAGTATGAGAGATGAGTGTTGGTGGGGGGCCGGGAGCAGGTTTATTCTGAGAGTCAGCAAACCAAGAAAACGGTGGACTAGCATCCTAATGTATCATCTTAAGTCAGTACAAATTTCAGCCTCTTTTTTATTAAGGGCAGGGGGAAGCGGAGGGTATTAGGACCAAGAGGTGGTAGGAACAAGGGTTGCAGGCGTCCGAGTGTCAGTAAGGATCTAATGAGGTCGGAAACTTTTTTGCCCTTCGTCAGGTCACATTGCTCCTATAATTATTTAATGAGAAATATAGTTAATTTTTACAGTAATTTTTAATTCCAGAGTTAGTTTTAAAAATTATATGTTGGTGTCTTTGCATATTATGAGTGTTATAAAATTATTCTAGCCTACTTGTAAGAATGAATAAAGGCCCCTTAAACAAAAATGGAGTTAGTTATGACAGTTCTTTTGCTGTTTCACTGTTACACTATTACATCTAGAAATAACTATTCCTGTTATTTGCAGTTCTTAAAATATAATATTAATAAGAACATTTGAAAATTGTTTGCCAAAGAGTATGATTACTGGAAAAGAGGAAGATATTTCACTCTACCAGGTGAATGCTTTGAAGATTATATAGGATATAATCTAGAGTACAATCACAATACTGTTTCACAAGGACAATGCCTATTATTATCAATATGAATTATAAAAACTCTTTTTATTATAAGTTATTTCCTAGTAATGCCTTTTCAATTTGATTTAGAAAATGGATTGTATGTCATGTTTGATAATGAGTTGCCTGGTTCTAATATTCATGACCTAGTGGAAATTCAGGTCAAAGACTTGTATATTTCAGTTCCCAGAGCCTGTGTTATGCTTTGTTATATTCATCCTGCTCAGGCACAGGCAGAATGCAGGCCAGCACTCAGCAAGAAATAAGGCTTTACTTAGGTCACAGGTACCAACCACAAAAAAACTAGGCTCAGAAAAAAAGATTTCAGAGCCAAAGGAGGAATTACAAAAGGAAGTGGAAAGCTTGCATTAAGCAAGTAATCAAGTCAACAAATCTCATACTGCCAGAGAATGCAGTGATCAGTACTGACTCCAAGTTCAGCTCTAAATCTCAGCAATAAGAAAAAAAAAAAGAGGCAGGGAGGAGGCATTTATCAAAACAAGTATAATTTGGTACCAAGTTTGAAGACAAGCTTAAAATTTTCTTTGGTGTCTCCTGATATGGAATGGATTGGGCTGAAAATATGCTTGTTCTGAATGAAGCAATGAGGAAGGTGACAGATTCAGGATCTGGCATACATCACTGTTTCTTGTGATACTGATAATGGAAAATCAGAGATTCAGTGAAGGGCACGGATTTAAAAATAAGTTTGGGTCAGACTTCTGCCTGTACAGCTGCCATTTAACTAAATCTAAATAATTTATTATTAGGGATCACACATTGTGATAACAGCTAAAAGAGCATAGTTCCTTGTTTTTCATGTCTATAGATACATCTTGTTTGCAGTATTTCTTTTCTTAGAGTCTATACAGTAATGAACAAATTTTATTAATTATATACTTATTAAGAAGATTTAGGGGTCTAAAGAGAATACATGTACCTCCAAGGACAACTGCATTATTGACCCTCATGTAGTCTGTTTGAAAGCTATTAACTTATTAAAATATTTACCAGGTAACTTTTTGCGTGTGTGTGACAGAGTCTTGCTCTTTCACCAAGGCTGGAATGCAGTGGTGCAGTCTCGGCTCACTGCGCCTCGTCTCTCCCGGGTTCAAGTGATTCTCATGCCTCAGCCTCCTGAGTAGCAGGGATTCCAGGCGCTTTACTGTACAAACCTATACATATAAATGCCTGCATGTGTATGTAGTAAACTACATCAGAGGCTTTTATAAACTTGAAATAATTATTATTCCAAGTAGAATATGGAATTCTTAATAAAAGCAAATGCCACCTTTTATATAGTCTAGTGCTACTTTATGTATCCAAAAATGATATGTATATGTATTTTTAAAACTTGTCCTAGAGTTGTGTTAAATGATTCTTAGAGGTTAAGGAAATTGGAATTATTTATCTAGTTCAACTCCTAAATTCTTTAAAAAAAAACATTTTTTAAAGGCCAAACTGATAAGCAGAAACTTAAGATCACATCTTTGCTACTTGGCAGAGTTGGCTCAATTTCAATGGCAAGCTCAATGCTATTTCCAATACACCTTATCTCTTATAATCACCAGCCACAAATCTTTTGTTTTCATCCACTATTCTGTGTGTGTATGAGTGCGCACATCTCCAGACCCTTTTTATTTAGTTGTATATATTTTGGGGACACAATTTGATGTTTTCATATATATCTAACAGTGTGGAGTAATTAAATTCATTGCCTCACATGCTTGGCATTTTTCGAGACGAGAGCATTTGAAATGTACTGTCTTAGCAATTTTGTAATGTGTGATACATTATTATTAGCTATTGTCATCTTATTTTGCAGTACACCTCAAAAACTTATTTCTGTTGTCTAACTGAATCTTTGTACCCTTTGGCCAACATCTTTCTATCCCTCTTACCACTACAACCTCTGTTAACCACCACTCTACTGTCTTTTTCTATGAATTTGACTGTTTTAGATTCCACATGCATAAAGTAGATTATGCAGTATTTGTGTTTCTGTGCCTGGCTTATTTCACTAAGGATAACATTCTTTAGATTCATTCATGTCATTACAAATGACATAAATTCCTTGTATTTTAATTTTCATTTTGTGTATTTACCATGTGTTTCATATGTATTCATCTACTGATGGACAATTAAGTCTGATTTCAAATCTTGACTATTGTGAATAAGGCTGCAGTGAACTTAGGAGTGCAGATATCTCTTCTACATTCTGATTGAATTTCTTTTCATCATATACTCAAAGTAGGATAACTAGATAATATGGTAATTCTGATTTTTAATTTTTTTATGAAACCATACAGTTTTTATAATATATGTATTAATTAACATTCCCACCAAAAGTGTATAAGAGTTATCTTTTCTCTAAATCCTTGACGTTACTTACCTTAGCCATTGTAATGGATGTGAGTTTATATCTTCTTGAGGCTTTTTACTCTGCATCAGACTAATGATTAGTGATGTTGAACATTTTTTCAAATACCTATTGGTTACTTGTTTACTTTCTTTTGAAAAATGTCTAACTCAGATTCTTCCCCCATCTTAAAATCAAATTTTAAGATAAAATAAATTTTAAGGCCTTTTTTGCTATTGAAATTTCTCCAGATTCTTATTGTAAGACTTATGACAAGTTGTGAGAAGCACTATGCCCGGCACATTTTAAGTGCTCACAAAATAGAGATTTAAGTTAATGTTCGTCTGGAAAGCTTTCTCTTTCTAAGCTGCAGTTATATAACAACATATTTACTTACTTTTGCATCTGCCTCATTCACTAGAATGTTTCTTGTTGACATGAATTCCTTGCATTTAAACAGTGATTAGCATCAAATAAGCTCACAGTGATAATTTTGGACTGTGGCTGCCCTCCCAGAGCTACAGATAGAGAATCTTTAAGACCAAGGTTGAGACATACATTTTTTTCCTCTATAAACTCACAATGTGGCAGTGAATATGCAGGGAAGAAAAACTTTTATACACAAATGGTGGCATCCAGCATCTGCTAAATGGCTTAATAGTCATAGACATAAATTTTGATATTATTTTGATTCATTAGTGTGCAATCAAATCTATCATTCTGATTTGGTGGATTTTAACATTCTGTTTAGCAAGGCAATGCATGATGGCAGTATATCATGAAGAGGTTAAACTCTTTCAACATCTTTTTGAAAGTGAAGGTGGAATAAATATACAAATAGATAAATATTAGTTTGAAATCAAAATGAATCAAAACATAAATAAAATATTAATTATTCACTATACTTTATGGAGTATGATTAATTCTAAACAAGTTATTGCAGAACTGAGGTATGTGAAAATATAGAATATATGAGCCCTATCATTAAAATATGAGTTCAATTTAGAATTTTAAATAAAACTAAAGTCACTATTTAAGGGATCAGGCTTAATATATGATATCACAATACTGTTCAAATTTAAGATGAATTCTGCCCTCTTTATAATAAATTAATTAACATTGTTATTGGGCTTTCAAGTGTATTACTACATATGGACTCTCTTAAATTTTTTAAAAATGGAAATAAAGCCTCTTTCAATTTTAATTTCAAATAATTAGGTCTCTCAACAAATAAAATAGATAACTCAGTATTTTCCCTGATGTCAGGCATATGTATTTACTCTAGAGTGAATATATGTGTATATACAATATATCAATATATGTCAGTATATTGTTTGTATATGTGTATGATATGGTTTGGCTGTGACCCCACCCAAATCTCATCTTGAATTGTAGCTCCCATAATGCCTACATGTTTTGGGAGGGACCCAGTGGGAAATAATTGAATCGTGGGACAGCTGCCCCATACTGTTTTCGTGGTAGTGACTAAGTCTCACGAGATCTGACGGTTTTATGAGGTGTTCCCCTTTTGCTTGGCTCTCATTCTCTCTTGTCTGCAGCCAGGGAAGATGTGCCTTTCACCTTCTGCCATGATTGTGAGGCCTTCCCAGCCACATGGAACTGCGAGTCCATTAAACTTTCTTTTCTTTATAAATAACCCAGTTTCAAATGTCTTTTCAAATCAACAATGTGAAAACAGGCTAATACAGTGTATATTTGCATATATGTGTGTGCGTGTGTGTGTAGTATGTATGCATATGTACCACATATCTATATATGTCAATATATCTCTCTATATAAAATATATGCCTTTAAATGTATATATGTATACGTGAGAGTGAATATGTATATATTCATGTGTGTGTCCATATTTATTCATATATACATAAATGTATATATTCATTCATATATACATATATTTATTTACATATATACATATATTTACACATGTTACAAAAGTATACAACTTTACAAAAGTAAAGTAGATATAATTATTTGAAGTTAAAGCTGTAAGGGATTTTATTTTTCATTTTTTTTAAATTTAAAGTGACTCCACATGTAGCAAGGCATTTTACATTGTATAAAGCCGTACATATGGCTTTCCAAAAGCTTCCAACTTTCCCAGGACTGAAAAACATCAAAATTTGAATACACTGCAGAGGAAAGTACAGTATAACAAATATATTAGTATTATATTTACTATTTTTAGAATATGAAGAATATTTTGGAGCCCTGTTTACTACTTTTGTTATTATTTATTTGTGATATAATTAATAACAAAACTCATTTAGTTTTTATGTTCCAGAATATTCATTTATTTAGAGGTTGAATATTCTCAGTAACAAAAATGTGAATATCAGGTCCAAATATGAAAATGGCATACTCAAAATGCCTATTACCAAGCACATGTTAGAATTAACAATGATGAAAGCAGCATAATGTATTTTAATCTCTTAGTGGTTCAACAGAGGCTTGGAAAGAGATAACAACCTAATTTCTTCATAAATGTCCTAAATGAAAGTTGATTATTGAA
Source organism: Cheracebus regulus (assembly GCA_963574635.1). Taxonomy (NCBI): domain Eukaryota; kingdom Metazoa; phylum Chordata; class Mammalia; order Primates; family Pitheciidae; genus Cheracebus; species Cheracebus regulus. The sequence continues at coordinate 6,100 of CAUYQU010088562.1, read as the reverse complement.
CCCAACTTTGGCAAGGTCCCTATGCATATTCCTGATGTAAAATTATGTAGTAAAATTATTTTTGAAATAAAAATATAATTTAAAAAGTGCTGTAAAAATCAAATATCATATTTGAAGACATTGGTAAATATGCTTATTTGGGTATTCTTTCTTGAGATGTAAAATGGCATCTTCCATTATTTTAGGCAAATAAGTTTTAATGCAAAAATTTACTTGTTATGATCAAGAGCAAAAGTTCTATGAATCAGTTTATTTGTAGTTTCTTAATCACAACTGTGCTAGAGAGTACAATTTTGATAATTCACCTTTGAAATTCAAATCTTGTCTATAAACAATAACCTTAACAAATTTTCTATACCAGTTTAGCAATATTTCTTATTAATTCAAAATGGAAAACATTTTAACATTTCTAAACTATAGGGATTCTTCTTTGACTTTCTGATACTGAATCAAGTGAATAACTTATCTGCCGATTCACAATTTTAAATTAACTTTAGCTTATTATTTTAACTCTAATATTTCAATTATACAAAATTTACCAAAAAATAACCCAGTACTTATTAGTGACACATCTGTGTCAGATCTGTCTTTCTCATTCTCTCTTTAAGAAAGGGAATCAAGTTTTCTTTTTAAACACCTTCTTGGGGTTACCCTAATTTGTCAAACAGAAATTATTCCAAAACCTGTTAAAAATTATAAAGAAGACTGTAGTCATGAGTACTAACACAAAAGTGCTCAAGACTATTGCAATAGGGGACAGAAATTGAGCTCAATAACAAATACAAGGACAGGTAGGAATGTACAGCCAACGAGTAGAGTGAGAGAGGGCGGTAGATGAAAAGTTACTAAGAGGGACCTGGTAAACTTCAGAGGTAGTGACTTTCTTGGTAACCTGACCTAACAAGATCCTTACTAATGGCAGGCCAAACACTTAGCCAACAATGGTGAGGAATGGAGAATTTTATCAGGTAGCCAAAGTGATCATGAATCAAGGGTGTGGGAACTCTCATAAATAGATTTAGCAGTGTTCGTTGTTAATGGCAAGCCAGGGACATGCCACAGTCAAGGCCTAGTTGAAAAGTGGGCTAAGAGGAACCTGCCTGTAGTTTGATCAAAGAGGCACCGGAAGCTTTCAGAAAGGAAATCTCTTTCTCCACCTCTAGTAAATGACATACTTCCATCTTGTCACTATTCAGATTTATCTGACTTTTTACTACTCTGCTCAGATAAAAATTAATTCTTCCAATAAAGTCATTTCTTTTCATTATAATTTGTAGAATACTATTTTAGTTTGGACTTTGGTAAGATTTGATGGACACATACCTCCTTAAGAGATGCTTCCATTACTTCATATTTCATGTGATCAAGAATTAACTTTCCCCATGCATAGTATATTGGGCACAAAAATGCAACTTCAAGGTCAAATGTTTTTATGCCTATTGACTAAGTTTTATTTCTTTTATATACATGTGAAGGAATAATACAGCATAGGCAAAAGTATCTTTCCACTTCTGCTTATGCTATATTCTTTCCTCCTTGCCCCATGGGCTTTTTTTAAACTACCAATATTTATTTCCTCTGTACATTTGAAGCCTTTCATGATGTAAAGGGTCTTCCTGATTTTGAAAATGACTATTTTTGATACACCAACATGAATTATGGCTACATTCTTCAGCCACTTCAAATGCTGCTGTGCAACACCAAGTTGTTAATTTAATTAACACACTAATCTTGTACCAGTGAATATTGCTGCCTTGCTACTGTATTGATATTTACAAAGCATATCCTGTGTAGAATTTTAGTTTATGTTTTATTGTAGACTGGCGTTATCAATATTTTCTTACCTGACACCACAAATACATTTTTTAATGTGGCTTTCAGTATAGTATTTATTGCCTGTAGCAAATATTGCATTCAGCACTGATAATTTGAGTAGAATTCACACTGAGATCATCTGGCAAGCAATTAGTGACAATTGCTTTCTGTTATGGAAAAGATCATATCTTACCCACAGTTTATAGTTAAATTACACTATTATAATACACTATATACAGATGCCACATTTTGGACAGAGTGTTACTGTGAGTCACCTATTAATGTTTCCATTAGCATGTATGCATTTCATATTGGGTTGAGTTTATTTGTAACTATATTTTCCTTAAACCTCATCATAATATAGTATAACGCTAAATAAATTATATCTTACATATCTTAAGAGTTGTAAATAATTTTAAAGATAAAGATATAAACTTAGTTTATGACTTAGGATATCAAGAAATTTGGCTTCTCTTATAGTTATTCCTTTAATCAGTTGTGTGTTCTTAGATTCTTCATGTCCCTAGCTTTGAAAAAGGTTTTTTTTTTCTTTTTCTTTTTTGAAAATATATTTTTTCAATTTAGTTGAACTGTTGAATTAAAATTTAGTTGACTATTTAATTTCCAGTCAACTCAATCTGCAGTTTTAAAAACACTGTATAAGCCATTAGGTAAATAATTATGACTGATATTCATTCTAACCCCCAAATGGACATCACTTGGTGGAGAAACAATCCAACAGATACTTCCATTGCCTAATGATCATGATGAGAGAGAACACAGAATGCTATGGGTGCACAATTTAGGACGTCTAATCCAGAACTGAAGAGTGTGGAAAGACTGTTTAGAAAGTGTGGAGCTTAGTTTTGAACTCAGCCAGTTGAAGGGAAGGGCAGGTAAATGCCAAGCTGATGGAAAGCCATAGGCAAATATGTCTGTGTAATATTTAGCACACGTAAGTACAAAGATGTACCACCATTTATGACATGTTAAGTTGATTTGAGTTTTTGTTATTAAAATAATAATGCATTGAAGGTCCTTTATATAAACTTCTATAATATTTCTAATTATTTTCTCTAGATAGATAAAGACTGGATTGTAGAATCAAGATTATAAAGCTGTTTTAAGGCTCTTTATCTTCCTAAAGAATTGTTTCAATTATATTCCCCTCAATAATAGATGATACAATTTAGAGTACCAAAATGTTTCAAATACTGAAAATTATAAAATTTTATTTCTGGGTTTAATTGGACATAGAATGGATGTTGGTTAAAATAGCCCCATATTTATATCTGATCCATAAAACTTATTGTGGCAATAAGCTTGACATCTCTTAATCCAGCTCCCTTATCCATAGAACAGGGATTATTCCTTCCTTACAAGGTTATTAAAAATATTAAATATAATAAAGTATATAAACATGCCTTTATATAGAAACGATTCCATAAGAATTTCAGATTTGTATGTGAGATTGTCCTTAAAAACGTACATTAAAGCAAAATAGGACAAGGATTTTTAAATGATTACTTCTGCATTTGTACTATGGATAGTTCTTATGTTACATATCTGAGATATATGTGTGTGTGTATACATATATATAATTTGTAGATATAATAAAACTGAATATTGATTATTTTTAAGTGATTTTTGGTAATAAAATGTTTAAAAGTTAAATGATGTAAATTCATAATTTTTGATGAGATATTAACTTTTAAATAGTTAATGTTGGTACCAACAATAATCAGTATAAAAAGGAGCAACATTTTAGCTACAGCTTACTTGAGAATTATGCCTTTATGTAAAAATAATTTTAAAATCCTCTCAAATAATTATACAGACAGGAAATTGAGACTTCAAGAGGTTACAGTATTTGGCATTTGATCTAGATCATAGTCCCAGGGTGGAGCAAGAGTGAAGTTTTTATGTCTTCACATTTAGGTTTTTTAATAAAATTATACATTGTTTTCTCTTAATTTTTGTGATAAAGATCTAGAGTAGAGACCTGAAAAAACTGATAGTGAGTCATAGGAGTAAGAACTGATTACTTTTCAAATTAATTATCGATTAATTTATGACATCTGTGGTTTAATAAAAATTGGAAATGTAGATACTTTACGGATGAAAATGTTGTTTAGTTTTTTTTGTTGCCATTCCAACTTAGATTTCATAACAGAGTCTTCAAAATAATTTATTAAAAAAGTGAATATGACTTAAACAAAATAGTGCAGCAAGAACCATTTATTTTATTAGATTTTATCCTATATGCTCACTTTAGTTTGTTCCAGAAATAGTTTCTACACTTGTAGATAGTCATTAACATAATCAATAGATTTTTTTTTGTCAGATTAGTTAAGAGCAAATTTAACTCTGGTTGTCTTATACTTTAATAACTGGCAATTTATGAGTGTTTGTATGTTAATGCTATTAAAATTATGTGTTAAATGGGTTCAACAGATATATATTTTTGTGAGTTCTGATGCCTTGTATTAAATACATGAACTTAGAATTGTATGGCTTCTTTTCATACTCAAGTAAAAATTACTAATGCTTATACTACTTAAATGATTGTTTAACTTAAAGAAAATGTCTCTAATTATTTTATTATATTGTATTACAGATGCCCCCAAGTTTATATCAAACCAAACAATTTATTACTCTTGGGAAGGAAATCCTATCAATATAAGTTGTGATGTGAAATCCAATCCACCAGCATCAATTCACTGGAAAAGAGAGAAATTAGTCTTACCTGCTAAAAACATGACCAATTTAAAAACATATAGTACAGAAAGAAAGATGATATTAGAGGTAAGTTCACATGTATACATCAATAAATTGTATTATTTTAGCAACTATCTACTATTTCAGAATATACTGAAATATCTTCATATTTATATACATGGAGAGAGAAATAATAGTGTATATATTTTGTAGTTATTTACTCAAAGGTCCATTGGATCATGGCTCATTAATGATGAGTGGATGAATGTCTATTCACTTATATAGAAATGTGGCTATATACCAAAGATGATTATTTCTATGAATACACTTTTGGGAATAGAAACAATTATATTAGGAAAAATCTAGGAAGAAAATTTGGTAATTTAATAGTTATTGAGAGCTAAAATTTTTCTTCAGTGTTGAGTCTTTCATTGATTCTATGGGATATAGTATTTTCTTTTCAGTCTGGCAGGTATAATGCTATCTGTTGGCTCAGTTTTTACAATGCAAGTATAAATTCCTAAAGAAATGAAATTTACTTGTTCAGTATCTTTTGTTGTATTACTAAACATAAGATTTTGTTTAATTATTTTTATATTGGCAAGCAACTGGCCTTTACATACTGTTTGAATAAAATGCCTCCTATTTATTAATTGCAGATTGTGTGTGTGTGTACCAATCCCAAAACATAAAAATCTATGAAAATGATCATCACCCTTTCCAAATTATGATGCTGTTAGGAAAATTGGGAATCTTTTTTACACACCCTCATTTGCTGAAAGGTTGCTATATTTTATTCACTAATTCAGTTTACATAATATAAATGAAATGCATGTTTTAGAATAACATGTAACACCGTATTGCATTAACTTAAGTATCCTCATTGATGCTGTTTAGACTTAAAAAAAAATTGTTTGAAAGAATGATTTAGCCATCACATCCACAAACATTTGCATAGCTGAGTAGTTGGTAATTAAACCACTTTGTCCATATCTATTTTAATGTAATTACATTTCTTTGAAATTGTTTTAGAAGAACTAGCTATTTGCGACTTGACAGGGATGTCAATTTCATTAAAACTTGGGCAGTTTTACCCTAAATGTTATGTATTTTACCTTAGTTAAAAGCTCACATTAGGTTAAACTTATTTTGTATAGTGTGTATTCTCCTTGAATACCATAATAAATACCATAGACAGGATGGTTTAAATCACGGAGATTTATGTTTTCTGTTCTGGAGGATGGAGATTCAGTATCATAGTGCCTGCAGGGTTGCTTTCTGTATAGAACCCTTTCTTGAACTTGTACGTGGCCTCCTCACATGCCCTTTCTTCTGTGGGCACACAGAGTTCTGGGATCTTCCTCTGGTTAAAGGATACCAGTCCTATTGGATTAGGGCCCATTCTTTTTATTTATTTATTTATTTATTTATTTATTTTTTATTGCATTTTAGGTTTTGAGGTACATGTGAAGAACATACAATATTGTTGCATAGGTACACACGTGGCAGTGTAATTTGTTGCCTTCCTCCCCTTCACCTATATCTGGCATTTCTCCCCATGCTATCT
>CAUYQU010088558.1:0-29211 GCA_963574635.1 Cheracebus regulus | reverse complement strand
GTGTGGTCTAACCCTAGCCAATAGGGGAACTTACCCAGAACTTGCTATCACAGTTAGCATTCAGATCTAGGCAGTCTGACCCCAGACATGTTTTCAGAGCTGAGATTCAAAGAAATGATTCTTCCATTCTGTAAGCAGACAGAGTGGAGAGCCAAAAGGATCCAAAATCCTCTGTGGCAATAAGTACCTTATCTATTTAAAGAAATCATGCCTTCTTTGTAGATCAGTAAAGAAAATAGCAGCAAAAACAAAGAAAGTAATGTAGAGAATATGAAAAACAAAAACAATGTAACAAAAGGAAATGGAAATAGCATCTGGAAAACTTAATAAGAACATATTCCTAAAAAGGATATAACCAAGGCTTAAGGGAACATTTCAAAGGATTGCTATCTTTCATAACTTGAAAGAAGATATAAAAATGGAACACAAAGCCACAGAAAAGAATCAACTAGGATAAAAAAGTTGGAAATGAGGTGGATAAAATAAATGAGAATAAAACCCCAAACCAAAGTTCCAACCCTTATTTCAGTCAAGTAGAAGCCTCATATTCCTGTAGAAGGTTGAAAGAATGACAATGGCCAATTCACAGTGCTACAATAGAATTGATTTTCTTAACTGAACACCATTCTTTCAAGCATTTACTCTAGAATATTTGATGCATAAGAAAGAAAATTAAAGTTCTCTTTTTCTTATCAGTTCTTAGGATGGTTGAGACAGCTTAGTTTTTTTTTTTTTTTTAAAGAACTTTGATACTTTTTGGAAAAAAACAGTTTCTAAGTTGGTATGTGAAGCATCGCTATTTCCAGATTGTAGTTCATTTGAAAACAAGTGCTAGGACAGTTAACTGATGCTGAGACCCCTGCAATTTTAGGAAAAGTGAAACAAAGCTATAAAATGTGCTTAAAAAAAAATGAAACCAGTTCTTCCACTTCCAGTTTCAGCTCCAACATGTTAAAGAGCTTGGAGTTCATCACCCCTATTCTAACAACAAGAAAGAGTGGAACAACCTGATAATGGATGACTTTTCTTTGACTCGTCAGAGAACTGAGGTTTCAGGGCAAATGATCACCTTGAACGTCCCTTGACAGGGACATTTAGTGAAATACAGCTGAAACTTGCTTCCCTTGGGCAGAGGCTGCTCATTGTTGCCCTAAGCAGTAGCATCGAGAGTGATCTGGAGAGTTGCTGGAGGCTGAATGTGGATGTTACATGTAGATTTTTGGTGCCGTAAAAGAAGTAGCACTCAAATATAAGTTTCCTCAGCAAGGCAATTTACTTGTATAGAAGGGTGTGGCGCACAGATGGAACAATGGTGAGTGCACACCTGAACAGGGGAGGGGAAGAGGTTCTCATTCCTGATGGATGTAGCCCCTACTTCTGTGTTGTTCCCTTATTGGCTAGTGTTAGACCACACCGTCTAGTCTAATTCCAATGGACTGTTTTAAGGGGAGCAAGGGTACAAGCTAAAGTGGCAGGGTGGGTAGTTTGGTAGGAAGGATTGTTTTGGGACAGTCAGAGGAGGTAGCCAGGGGTGACCTAGGTCAAAGCAGGTGACTGGAGCAGGTAACTGGGATGAGTAAGGATGGAGCAGGGCACCAGGGGAACAGAGGTGAACTACTGATCAGAACTGGTGAAAAAGGTTGTTTACTGAAACTACAAGGAAGGTAAACTTTTAAATGGAGGACAAATAACTGAACATACTGACATACTGATTTTTTGAAGAGAAACTTGGCATTCACTATATCTAACATGGGCTACTGTGAAAATAAGGACAATCATAGAGAGACCTCACACGTTCATATACGTTCCCTCCATGATCTCTGCCAGCTTCTTCAGGCTGAGGATCCAAGTAAACCCCCCTTATGGCTCCAGCATAAGAAAAGGAAAAGTAGGCATTGCGTATCCTCACCATAACAAAGGCCTATTCTACAGGGATAATTTCTTCATCACAGGGTAAGACCGGAGGCTTACTCACCTGGATGTGGTTCCCGTCTTCCTGTTTCCCTAAAGAAAAAGATAGTAATAATTAACAAGGGACAGGGCATCAAAGTAATCGATTTAGAATACTGTAGTCAAGGAATGGAGCAGGAGGTGAGCAGGGGAGATATTCTAAAGGAAGGAGGAGAAACACTTGAGAAGGTCAAACCCCAAGACAGAGGTCCTCTAAAACCCTGGGACTGTAGATAATACAAAACTCCCTTCCTTTGCATCCTACCACTGCTTGAACACACCTCCAGTATAACAATAGGGGATTATAGCCGAAAGAGCTGCAAGACATAGACTCTCTCAGAGGAGCAAGGAGCAGAACAAAGGGAAGCCCCACAGCCAACGAGGCAGACAAATGAAAGGTCGGTGGAGAATTTCAAGCCTTTGGTGCCTGTAGCCATAACAAACATTAAACACAGCCCAATTCCTGACCAGATTACCAAAAATCTATCCTCCCACAAAAGGTCTGTTTAACCTCAGTACATATTAAGATACATATCCAGCTTTCAACAGAAGATTTCAAATTACAGTCTGAAGAGATTAAAAAAAAAAATCCATCAGAAACAGACTTAGCTAAAACACAAATGTTGGAATTATTATAATTTAAAATAACTGTGATTAACATGTTAAGGACACTAAGGGATAAAATAGACAACATTACTCCAAATGGGTAATGTTCACAGAGACATGGAAACTCTAAGAATCAAATGAAAATGTTCACGCCTGTAATCTCAGCACTTTGGAAGGTTGAGGCAGGCAAATCACTGGAGGCCAGAAGTTCGAGACCAGCTTGACCAACATGGTGAAACCCTGTCTCTACTAGAAATACAAAAAATTAGCTGTGTGTGGTGGTGGGTGCCGATAATCCTAGCTGCTCAGGAGGTTGAGGCAGAAGAATTGCTTGAACCCGGGAGGTAGAGGTTGTAGTGAGCTGAGATCAAGCCATTGCCCTCCAGAATGGGCAACAGAGCGATACTCCATCTTGGGGAAAAGAAAGTAAATGTTAGATATCAAAACACTGGAACGGAAATCAAGAATGCCTTTAAAGGTTCAGCAGTTGATTCAGGAAAGAAGAGTAATCTTGTAAGTAGGTCAATAGGAACTTCTTAAGCTGAAATTCAGAAAGACAGAGAGAGTGAGATGTCCAGAAAAGAACATTTAGGAATGGTGGGAAAACAAAAAAAGTTGTAACTTATGTGTAACTGGAATATCAGAAGGAAAATAAAGAAAAAATAGGCAGAAGAAATATTTGAGTTAATAATGACTTAGAACTTTATAAAATTAATGACATACATTGCACAAATCTGGAAGCTCGAAAAATAATAAGATAAATTTTTTAAAAACTCACAAAACTAAACAAAATAAACCCCAAACCCTATAACTAGGCATATAATGTTCAAACCGTGGAGAGCCAAATATGAGGAGAAACTCTTAAAGGAAGCCAGAGGAGAAAAGATACCTCATCTATAGAGGATAACAATAATAATGACAGCAGTATTATCAGAAACCATACAAACAAGAAGAGACTGGAATGAAATCTTCAGAGTGTTGAAAGAAGAAAAAAAAAACCACCCAAACCCCAAACTGCCAATCTGGAATTATAACTCCAATGAAATAGAGGAGAAATAAAAAGTTTCTCTAGCAAACAAATTCATTACCAGTTTATTCATTTTTTTTTTCTAGCCTGAAGGAAATGAAAGACTTTCCTCAGACAGGAGATAAATGATATAGGTTGGAACCTTGGCTCTATATAAAAAGAAGAAGACCAATGAAGGAATAAATGAAGGTAAGAAAAATATTTTATTATTTCTAACTGATCTAAAAAATAACAGTTATTAAAAACCGGTAACAGTAACAGTGTATTGACTGATCATAGCATATGGATAAGTGAGCAATAGCAATGTCACAAGAGATAGGAGGGAAGAATTGGAAATATTCTGTTTTATGGTGACTACTACAGATGAAGCTGTAGCATGTTCTTTGAAGACAGACTTATTTAATGATATACATATATTTACTATATGTGTGTGTGTATATATTCTGGTATATGTACTTTATGTACTATAGATGTGTGTTTGTGTATATGATATACATACTATATATATAATAACTAAATGGCAAATGAAAGTGAAGCTCCAATAATTTATAATACTGTGGAAAATTTTGCTGTTAGTTCCAAATGTGATGTATACATCATATATATAAGATATATAATTTACTCTATTATAAAAATTATGTGGCAACCACTAAAAGAACAAAACAAAGAAGTATAGATAATATGCCAAGAGAGGAGATTAAATGGAATTAAAAAAATGAAACCTGCCCTAACTCTTAGAAACCAGGGGCATCAGGGAACCTGGACTGGCTCTGCAACTTTGCATGCCTCTCAGTCTTCCACTGTGGCACTAGCCCACTATCACCGTGGGGCTGATGATTTTTATTGTTTCTTTTTTTCTTTAGGTGAGAGGAAATAATGTGTAAAATATATTATTAATTTTGAATAAATCCTGTGAAAATCTTTCCCACCCATGTCTGTTCTCTATTTAATGAGATAACTCAATAAGATTAGGAGGTTCTAGCCACACTCATAGGATCATTTAGACATCTCCCATACTACCGTCACCACCAAATACAGAGTAAGAAGAAAAGGTGAAAACAATAAGAGAAGATAATGGGTAAGAAGGGCGAGAAGTGGAGGCCCAGGAATAAGTCAATGATATATTCCCAAAAAAACAGTTCACAACAATTGGAATCAATGTGGTGTTCAAGGATATTACATGGTTTTTAAATCTAAAATGTATATGTAACATTTTAATGTTTCTGATATTTGATTGCATCTTATAATCCATATGCACAGAAATCTGCTATTCTAGAGAGAGGAATATGTTCCAACAAAGTTGTTATTACCTTCACAGGCATAATCCGGATTAAATATCAGTTGGATTATCCATAATGATAGACCACATATGGTTGAATTTTTAATTAAATTTTAGCTTTAATTTTTAAAAAAGGTCTTCAAAAATATGCCAATGAGATTACATTGAAATTAAAATGCAATAAATTTCCAGAAACTTTTCTATAAAAGGCCAGGTAAATCAATTAAAGTTTATAGATATTGCAAAATCTCTCACAGAATCTTCAAAGGTAGAAATTGACATAACCTATTCATCTGACATTAGGATTATTAGACAGGTTCATAATTATCTGTAAAAATATCAAAATGTTTTTTAATAGGTAGTATTTTATTTCTAGAAATTAAGAAGAAATAAGAACAACCAGACCATCTATGAATTTAACTGAATGGCAAATGAAAGTGAAACTCCAATAATATGTATTACTGTGGAAAATTTTGCTGTTAGTTTCAAATGTGATGAAGACCTCACTGTACATGGGAGTTGTAAACACTTTTCTATCTTCGTACCAGTATGCATAATCGGGTGCTACTAAATGATTCAGAAAGTCTGCAGACAGAATATCAAAAAATCTTAGAATCAGAATATGATTGCGTTAACACTGAATTTCTAAACAGGAACCTCTCTCTGCTGCTGTCTTCAGTCAGATGGGGCAGCATCTTAAACTCTACAGCAGTGGTCCTCAATGTTTTTGGCACCAGGGACTGGTTTTTTGGAAGACAATTTTACCACCTATAGGATGTGGGGTCGGGGGCAGGGAAGATGGTTTTGGGATGAAACTGTTCCACCTCAGATCACCAGGCATTAGATTCTCATGAGGAGCAGGCAACCTAGATCCCTCGCATGTGCAGTTCACAGTAAGATTCTCTTATGAGAACCTAATGCCGCTGCTGATTTGACAGGAGGTGGAGCTCAGGCTAAGGTGATACTCGCTTGCCCATCACTCGCCTTCTACTGTGCTTCCTGGTTCCTAACCATAGCCCAGGGGTCAGGGACCCCTGCTCTATGAGCAGCACAGTCCAGGGGTCTGTCATTTCTTGACATTTCTCCAGTTGTTACACCTTTCTTTGCATCAGGGCCAACTCTTCTGTGTTAGAAATATATTCAATTTCCTACCATGGGTGAAACACATGGGGTTTGGTTTATTTTATTTTGAGTCAGCTGAGGTTTTGATGAAAAATCAAGTAAGAGAGAAACTTTGGGTCCACATATTGATAATACGTTCTTGTTACTTATTTTTTTCTTTTTTAATAGAGCTGGTTAAATAGACTGCTTATTTTCAGTGTAACTGAAATTTAAAAATAATATTTTAAGATTAATGTACTTGCTGAGTAAATTTGTCAGTAGAGATCTTGGAATTTTATTTAACATCATACATATATATCATATCCATGTTTGACAGAGGAAAAATATTTCTCTAAAAACATTAAATCATGCACTTTTAACAGGAACAACATAATCTCCAAAGTGGCAAAAACGTGTTATTGGGGAAGGCAAAAAATATCTTACTCTTTTAATGTCTGAAACACATATATGCATGCAATATATAGATATATACATATCTATTATTAAAATGATATGGGGGGTTATGATTAGGGGAAAAGGTCTAAAAATGTTCCATGGAGGCCAATAACGAAAGAAAGATTGAAAGAGCCTTAAACCAATGCCTCTTCTACTTTCTCAACTCCTATATGCATTATATTTTTCAATATACAAGGAAAAAACCCTAAAGTTAATTTAGCCTTATCTGTGATATAATCTGAACTTACATATGAACATATCCACATACTTGAAAGAGTGAAAACTTTAGCTAATCATCCAGATATTTTATTTTATAAATATCAAACAGTATCAACAGAATAAGAAGATAAACCACAGACTAGGAAGAAATATTTGTAACAGATATATCTGATAATGACTGTTATTCGAAATATACAAAGAACTCTTAAAACTCAACAATGATAAAAAAGGAATAACAGGATTAAAAAATGGGCAAAAGACCTGAACAAATAGCTCACCAAAGAAGATCTGTAGATGGCAAAAACGGACATGCATAGATGTTCAAATACCATATGTCATTAAAGAATTGCAAGTTACAAGAATGAGATACCACTATACTTCTATTAGGGTGGTCAAAATCCAAAATAGTTATAACACTAACTGCTCATAAGTATGTGGAGAAGAGAACTCTAATGCATTGCTGCTGGAATGCAAAGTGCTACAGCTGCGTTGGAAGACAGTCTGGCAGCGTCTTGCAAAACTAAACATATTCTTATACGATTCAGCAATCATGCTTCTTGGTACTTACTCAAATGAGTTGAAAACTTATATCCACACAAAAACATGCACACCGATGTTTATTAATAATCACCAATATTTGGAAGCAACCAAGATGTCCTTCAGTAGATGAATGAATATATAAGACCTGATACATCCAGACAATGGTATATTATTCAGCACTAAAATGAAGTGAGCTATCAAGCTATGAAAAGACATGGAGGAAATATAAATCATATTAATAAGTGAAAGAAATTCATTTGAAAAGACTGTATAATTTAAAATATATGACATTTTAGAAAAACCAAGATTATGGAGACAGTAAAAAGATCAGTGTTGCCAGGGGTTGAGGGGACAGAATGATGAACAGGCACAGTACAGAGGATTTTTAGGGCAGTGAAAATACTCAGTATGATACCTTTGTGAAAACCCATAGATTGTACAGTACTGAAAGTGAACCTTAATGTTATCTACGTACCTTGGGTGATAATGATGTATCAATGTAGGTTCATCAGTCATAACAATGTTTCACTCTGGTGGCAAATTATCATAATGGGATTGTGTGTGTGGCTTGGGGAGTAGAGGAGTAGAGGAACTCCCTACTTTCAGCTCATTTTTTTTCTGTGAACCTAAAACTGCTCTAAAAACGTTAAGTCCGTTAAAAGAAAATAATAAAAAAAAAACAGAACAAATATCAGGTAGCCAGATATTTGAGTATATTGTATAAAATAGTTGAACGACTGGCAGAAATTTTATTCTGAACATTACAATGGGATGCACTAGAATTCTGTTTCTGTAACATATAATAATTTCTTGACTTGTTTCTGTGTGTGAATATTTGAGTTTATTGACTCTGCCCCCATGACCATGCACACACATTACTGTTTCCTACTTGAAGAAAAGACGTTATGAACATGTTCAGTGCTATACATAGTCAGAATTGGTATCTAACATTACTGTGCTTACTTCCGATGAAAAATTATTTCCAGAGCAAGCAATTTTCATTTCTGAGGCCCATTTACTTATTATTGATCATGGAAAGACCCAGGAAGACTAATGGATACTAACGAATTTTGATTTTTTTTCTTTTATCACTTAAGGTTTGCATTTTATTTTTTCCAAAAAAATTTTGGTAATGTATCTAAAAGGATTGTATGGTATACTACAGAGAATCAGAACTAAGTACAAATTCTGAAGTCCAATCCTGGTTGTTCAACTTACACTAGTTGTGATTTTGGTAAAATTACTATAATCTTCATAATTATTAGTATTATCATTTGAAAGTTGAGTGAAAAACATCACCTGCTTAGTAACAGACATCACCCACTGTTTCTGTCTCTGTGCCAGTATTTGTGTGCAAAAAAAAAATGAAGAATATTATATTTTTTACCAAATAGTATAGGAATTCTTTACAGAAAGAAAATTCTCTTGTGATGAAGGTGACTTCAGTTCACTTGAAAGAGCATGACAGAGGTTTTTTTTTGTTTTTTGTTTTTGTTTTTTTTTGAGGTGGAATTGCTCTCTTGTTGCCCAAGCTGGGTGCAATGGTATGAGCTCGGCTCACTGCAACCTCTGCCTCCTGGGTTCAAGCGATTCTCCTGCCTCAGACTCCTGAATAGCTGGGACTACAAGTGCCTGCCACCATGCCCAGCTAATTTTTTGTATTTTTAGTAGAGACAGGATTTCGCCATGTTGACCGGGTGTCAAACTCCAGACCTCAGATGATCCACCCACTTTGGTCTCCCAAAGTACTGGGATTACAGATGTGAGCCACTACGCCTGGCTGAGGTCAGAGCTTTTGAAAGAGTTGGCGAGATGACAAAGGGCTATGTGGTATATGATGGGCTCCTACTCTGGTATATATTCCCAATGATGTGTATGATAAATGTTAAAATTACTTTTAAAATGTTTTATGTGTATTTATTTTTTGGGTAGAAATAAGACTTGCTTCCCTGCATAAGTTGATATAGGCAGATTCAAGATAGTGCACATATACATGGAAATCAGATAGAGATGATGAGAAAGAAAGCTCTGGGGGCTTGCTAAAAGTGTATATGGACATAGCATATCTGAGGTTAACATTTAATGGGACTATGATGGGGGGTAATAATTGCGGGAATACAGTTCACAAGCTGTATAATTGGGGGCTCAATTTACATGAGGCTTAGCTGGTAACCGAGTTATATATGTGAATGCATGTATATGAATGTGATCATTTACACCTTTTGTATGTGTGCATTTGCATTTATGTGTATATGTGTGTAGTTTAACATAAACACTCTATATCTCCTGAGATCTTTGAAAAACAAAATATTATATAGCCATAGCTTTAAATATCAAACCCTCATTAGGAGAAATAATTGATGCCTTACTGGTTAACTTGCTGACAGAAAGGGTTGGTATATCCTCTATTTCTTGGATTACTTACCATTAAGATGAGACATTGGGACAAATATTTCAAATGAGAAAAAGCATTCTACTTTAGTCAAGCATGTCTAATAATTAGTATATCTAAGGCTCTTCAGTAGTTCATACTAATACTTTTTGAAGCTAGTCATTTCTTGACAATTGGTTCAGAAAGCATGGATTTTGAAGTTTGTGACCTGGAGAAAATTTAGTGTTTTCAAAAACCAAAGGAATAGATAAGACTAGTCAGACTGAACTGAAATTCATGGTTATGGTTTCATCCAGTTATACAGGGAGGTAAAGCCACAGAACTGCAACAATGTTCTTGGAGACTAGGAAAGGATACTCTGATATATTAATAGCTGATGTAGTGTTTCTTAGCCTTTGGGAGGGTGAAAAATGCTTCATACATGAGATATAGCTGATCACGGTCATTTTGCCTTCTGGAAATGATTTCGTTTGATAATACTAGGATAAACCTGAAGAAGTTGAGACTGGTATTTTACAGATGTAGAGGAGACAAATACTATTATTTCTTTTAGACAGACATACAAGCCAGACCAACAGGGAATTATGATTAAATCACCTTATTTCTTTGAAACAATGCCTTTTTTCTTTATACTGGATAAATAATTTGACATAAAAATATTAATTACACATCATCTCTCTTTAATGCACATAAAACTTAACACTCTCATTTTTACTGTATATTGAGGAACAAAAATATTCTAGACAGAATAGAATCAGTGTCTTCAGATTGATCTTCTCCATACTAGAACAACTTGTTTCAAGCTGTCTACTGACATCAGTAGATAATAGTTTCTGAGACTCATTTATTTCCTAAAGTTTATTTGATAGCTACATAATTGATACAAACTGGGCTTGCTATACTTCAGTAACTGTGCAGATAAATTTGTCTTGAATGAAATTTTCCTGGGGCTGTTTATCTGAAGAATGTGCAGACCCAGCTTAGACCCAAGAAAACAGTGATAGGTCCTTGTAACAGTGTAGTGTAAAACTGTGTGGATCTAATAATCAAAGGACAAGTCTTAATAAACCTGGAAGTTATGCAGTTCTACAAAATATTGGGGCTAATCATCATAAATTGTTAGAAGTGAAGTAGGTGATATCTATCACTATTTTATACATGGACACAAGGAAAAAATGTTTATCACATCATTGTTTGAAATAGCAAAAATTTAATCCAAAGGCCCCCCAACAGGAGGGTAGATAAATACATATTTATATTTTCATAGAATAGATACTTCTCTGATTTAAAGGAAATAAATATATGTTGACATGACTGACTACATTCCCATATGTATAATATTAGGTCACACCTATTCCTAGAAGAATACCATTTATGTACATGTTAAAACCAATAAAACAATAGTGTATATAGTTAAACACATATCTTTGATTTATTAATCTTATGTAGTAAAATTTAAAGAAGAGCCACACATGAATTTAAATGATATTTATCATGGCCAAGATGTTGGTGGCCTTGAGACTGTGTATGAGTTGTAAAGGAAATTAAAAGTGCTACTCTAGTGAACACACAAATTACAAAGTAAAACACCCTTATTTCTGATATGGAGAAAGTTTGAGTAGTCTGGAAAGAAGATCGAATGTTCCCTTAAGCCAAAGTCTAATGTAGAGCAAAGCCCTAAATCTCTTCAATTCTATAATGGCTGATAGAATTTAGGAAACTGCAGGAAAATGTTTGAAGCTAGCAGAGATTGGCTCATGAGGTTTAAGGGAAGAAGCCATCTCCATAACATAAAAGTGCAAGGTGAAGCAAGTATTGATGTAGAACCTGCAAGTTACCCAGAAGATCTAGCTAAGATAATTTATAAAAGTAATTGCATTAAGCAACAGATATTCAATGTGGATAAAACTGCCTTATTTTGGAAGAAGATGCTATCTAGGACATTAATCGCTAGAGAGGAGAAGTCAATGACTGGCTTCAAAACTTTAAAGGACATATTGACTTTCTTGTTAGAAGCTAATGCTGCTGATGACTTGATATTGAAGCTAATGCTCATTTACCATTCTGAAAATCCTAGAACTCTTAAAAATTATGTGAAATCTACTCTGCCTGTTTTGTATAAATGAAACAACAAAGCCTGGATGATAGCATATCACTTTACAGCATGGTTTACTGAATATTTTAAGCTCACTGTTGAGACCTACTGCTCAGAAAAAAAAAAAAATTCTTTCAAAATACTACTGCTTATTGACAATGCACCTGGTTACACAAGATTTCTGAAAAAGATGTATGGAGAAATTAATGTTTTCACTCCTGCTATCACAACATCCATTCTGCAGCCCACAGATCAAGAAGTACTTTGGACTTTCAAGTCTTATTATTAAAGAAATACATGGTATAAGGCTAGGGTGGCCATAGATAGTGATTCCTCAATGAATCTGAGCAGAGTAAATTGAAAACCTTCCAGAAAAGATTCACCATTGTAGATGCCGTTAAGAACATCTGTGATTCATGGGAGGAGGTCAAATGTAAAAATTAACAGGAATTTGGAAGAAGTTGATTTCCTCCCTCCTGGATGACTTCTAGCCATTCAAGACTTCAGTGGAGGAAGTAATTATAGATATTGTAGAAAGAGCAAGAGAACTAGAATTAGAAGTGGAGCCTAAAGTTATTACTGAATTGGCTACAATGTCAAGATAATTTTAACAAGTCAGGAGTTGCTTCTTCTGAATGAGCAAAGAAAGTAGTTTCTTGAGATGAAATTTACTCCTGGTAAAGATGCTGTGAATATTGTTGAAAGGACAATGAAGGATTTGGAATATTACATAAACTTAGTTGAGAAAGCAGTGGGACAAAGAGTTTGAGAAGATTGACTCTGATTTTGAAAGACATTCTACTGTGGGTAAAATACTATCAAACAACATCACATGCTACAGATAAATTTTTCAGGCAGTTAAGAGGTAGATTTTATTGTCGTCTTATTTTAAGAAATTGCCATAGTTACCCTAACATTCAGCAACCACTACCTTGATCAATCAACCCTCTGCTAGCAAAATGTTTATGACTTGCTGAAAACTCAGATGATCGATAGTATCTTTTAGCAGTAAAGTATTTTTAAATTTAGGTACAATGATTTTTAAAAACATAATGCAGGAACAGAAAACCAAACATTGTATGTTCTCACTCATAATTGGGAGCTAAGCTATTTATAGTACTCATTTATTTGGGTATGAGAATGCAAAGGCATAAGAATGATACATGGGTTCAGTGTATACTGCTTGGGTGATGGGTGCACCAAAATTTCACAAATCACCACTCAAGAACTTATGTAACCAAATACCACTCTTTCCCTAAAATCCTCTGGAAATAAAAAATTTAAAAAAAAATAAAAACATAATGTTATTGCACTTAGAGTACAGTATAGGGCAATATAGTTTTCATATGCACTGTGAAAGAAAAAATTTGTGTGACCTCTTTATTGTGATACTTTATTGCAGTAGCCTGGAATCAAACCCACTATATCTCAGAGTTATGCCTGTATAGTGAAGAGAATTGGCATATTTATCTTCTCATTTACTCTTTATTTTGTAACAAGAAGAGTTAAAATGTACTTATTTAACAAAAATCTCAAGTACAGTACAATTCTATTAGCCACAGTGCTCTGGTTGTACATGAGGTCTGTAGACATGCTCATTCTACATATCTGCTACTTTACATCCTTTGACCTCCATCTCCCCATTTTCTTCCCAGTACCTCACCCGTAGCAATCACAGTTTTATTCTTTTCATATATTTGACCTTTTTTACATGAATAGGCTGCATTTTTATTCTGTTGAATATTTCTTTTGTTATGCAAAAGTTTTTTAGTTTGATATAGTTCCATTTACTTACTTTTGCTTTAGTAATCTGAACTTTTGGTGTGATAGTCAAAAAATCATTTCCAAGGCCAGTGTCAAGGATCTTTCCCCCTATGTTCTCTTCTAAAAGTCTTATGGCTTCAGGCCTAAAATTGAGACCTTTTATCCATTTTGAGTTGATAAAAAATAAATTCTTATCTCTATCTCATTTTTATCTTTTTAAATGTATCTCTTTTAATTTCTGAAGGCACTCTTCAGCTTTCAGAGTTTTTCTTTGAATCATCTTGTTAAACCGATACATTTTAAGGTGATATTTACATTCCTGCTCTCTTTTTAAACTGTCTCTCTTTGTATGTGTGTGTGTGTGTGTATATATATATATATATATATATACACATATATATATATACACATATATATATACACATATATATACACATATATATATATATCTTGTATGCAGCTTTCTATATATATATTCTATATATAATATATCCTATATTATATATACTATATGTCCTATATATTTAATATATAATATATTGTAATATATACTAATGTATTTATATATAGTAGTAAAATATACTATACACGTGTATATAGTATATTTCCATCTTATAGAAGATATCAATTTCCTGTTCCTCTCAGCAATTACAAAAATTTTGAATTGTGGCAAATAACACACACAGTTGATTTAATGACATATGTAAAGAACAAGTAATCAGCAACAGGGTTGAGCCATTGAGTATCTGTAACACTCCAGATGCTTCCTGTCGAGTCCTTCACAATTCAAACCCCTCTTTCATTACCAAGGTAACCCCTTATCCTTTTATAGTAATAATCCCTTCATATTTATTTATGTTTTAGTATTTAATTGTGCAAAAATAAACACTATGAACACCATAGCTTTGCCCACTTTTAAACTTTATGTAAATAGAAATGTACATTCTTGTTTCTTTTGGTATGGCTGTTTTTATCATTGGTTTCATTCATGCTGTTATATGTGAATTTCCGGTGCTGCAAAAGAAGTAGCACTCAAATATAAATTTAATTTTCCCAGCAAGGCAACTTTACTTTCTGCAGAAAGGGTGCTCTTGTTAGCCATCTTCCCATGAGAGGAACTTGAACAAAGGAGGCAGAACCATTTATATGTAATGCATCCACCCTACTGCTGTGTCCTGATTCCATTGGCTGGAACTAGACACATTCTAGGCTGCACTCAGTTGGCTAACAACTAAAAACTTTTCTAAGAGGTAAAGGTAGAGGAGAATAAAGGAAAAGAAGAAGTAACTTGAGAAATGCTTAGGGAAGCAGTAACAGTTCCAAATAAGGAAGGGAAATAAACTATGATCTAAGACTTGCCTGGGCTTGTCCAGGCATGTTAGGGCAAATATCTAGGCTAAAGTGTATAAACTAAGAATACTGGATATACTTACTTCTTTATTGTGACTAACAACTACTTTAAGATTATTAACAAAAGCTTTAAAATAAATTAACCTTTGAAGAAACTATTATTTATTCATAATGAACTAAGAGGAAAGCTTTGAAGAGGAACCTTTCATTTATTCTTATTTTCTACACATGCTATTTTACATGGCTGTGGTTCATGTACTTTTGTTTAGAAATATAATTATGGTGCCTGGCAACAGAGGAAGACTCTGTCTCAAAAAAAAAAAAAAGAAATATAATTATACTTCATAAATATATTAGCATTTAAACATTCTCCCATTGATAGTCATTGGGTTTAATGTAGCCCAATATCCCTGCAAACACTTGGCATATCAGATTTTCATATTTAGTCATTTTTGTGATTGTGTTAGGTATCTTCTTGTGCTATATATATGTATGTATTCATTTTTGAGGGTAAACTTGCAGAGCACCTTGGTGAACTTTTACATGTGTACATGCCCTTGTAATATTTGGATGATAAAACCCTTATACAAGCCTAGATCAACATATTTAGAATATTGCCAGCACTCTCATACTACTGTTACAATATCCCCAAAGGTAACCCTTATTCAGACCTTTGTCACAATAGTTTGTTTTTGCTGTGTCTTAACTTCATATTTATATTAATTGCACCATACAGTATAAAGTTTTCATAAATGGCTTCCTTGGTTCAGCATTTTGTCTGTGATATTATGGTTATGCATTCTCTTTAATTTTGAATGCTCAATTTATCCATTTTACTGTTGCTTCCAGTTTTTATATCGTGAATAAAGCTGTTAGACATATTTGTGTGTGTATGTTTCAGTGAATATAAACAGTCATTTATTTGGGTATAAAACCAGGAGTGGAAAGGCTGGGTCACAGGCTGTACACATATTTAGCTTTAGCAAATACTGATAGAAAGCTTTCCAAAGAGGTTGTACCAATTTGTATCCTCATCAGCAATATATAAGAGTTCTACTTACTGCACATCCTTGGAAACACTTGGAATTGTCAGTCTTTATAATTTTAGTCATTCTGGTAGGTATATGATGATATCTCTTCTATTCTTAATTTGCATTTTCCTTTTAATCTTGTTGGCCATTTGCATATTCTTTATGCTTCTTTAAGAATTTCTTCATTTGCCGTTTTAAAAACATTAGATGAATAATTAATAACATATACTTTTAGAAATATTTTATTTATTTGACAGTATAAATCCTTTGTCAAATATTGATAAAACAAATACATTCTGTGGCATGTGGTTTTATTCCCCTAATGTCTTTTGATAAGTAAATGTTCTTAATCATAATAGATGCCAATTTATTTAACTTTTCCTTTGGTGCTTTTCATTTATTTTGCAAAGTATTTGCCAACTCCAAGATCGTGAAAGTATTTTTCTATGATTTTCCTAAAGCTTTAGTAATACATAAACTTTAACACTTTTGTATATGGTGTAAGGGGCCAAGATTCATCTTTTTTCTGCATATTGATATCCACTTGGCCCGGTACATGTATTGAAAAATCTATCCTCTTCCCATTAAATTTAAGTATCAAATTTGTCATAAATCACTGTTACTAACTTAATTACTGTCTTTTATTCAATTTTGGTATTTTGGAGTGCAAGTCCTCCAGCACTGGCTTTCTTCTTCCAGATTCTATTACGTATTCTTGGTCTTTATATTTCCACATATCTTTGAAAATATCAGCTTGTCAATTTCCATAAATATTTTCTGAGATTGAAATTGAATTTCCCCCAACTCTAGATGAATTTGCAGATGTTTTGACATCTTTATAAATTGTATCCATTAATGCAGAAGGATGGAATCTTCCTTCATTTCTCTGTCTTATTTTCTTCAATAATAAGTTGTAGTTTCCTGTTTAAGATATCTTTTTAATTAGATTTGCTCCTAAGTAGTTATTTTAATGTGAATATAAATGAATTTTCTGGTTTATATTTATTTTCTAATTACCATTGTTAGTATGAAGGCATAAAATTAATAGCGCGATTAATCTTGTATCCAGAGACCTTGCTAGATTATCTTAATAATTCTAATAGTTTGCTATAGATTCCATAGGTTACTCTATGTATCCTAACATTCTGTCTGTAAGTAGTGATTATTTTATGTCTTCTTTTTCAAGCCTTACATATGTACTTTTTCTTTTGCCTTGTTGCAATGCATGGGACCTCCAATGCCATATTTAGTCAAACTGGTGTGAGACAAAATTTTCTTATTTCAGATTTCAGGAATAAAGCTTTTAATATTTTAACTTTAACTACAATGTTTGTTATGGGCATTATATAAATATTCTTTATTTGCAGTGTGTAATAAACTATTGCTTTTTTGCAAGTTTAAAATACATCAGTAGGTATTCGATTTATTATAAATATGTCTTTCTACTTTTGTGGAGATCTTAATATTTTCTTTTTTTCTGTTGCTATGGAAAGTTACATTGACTGATTTGGATGATAAAACTACCTTTCATTCCTAAAATAAATCTAACTTTATCATGAAATCTTTTTTTTTTTTGGTACATCACTAACTGAATTTTATTTCAAATGTTATGTTTAGGATTTCTGCATTTATGTTCATGAGAGAGATTGGCTTATAATTTGCCTTTCTTGTGATGTATTTTTCAGGTTTTGCTATTAAGGTTACTACACAAATTTCATGTCCTTTTATAGGTTGAGTGAAGTTGTATGAGCTTGAATATTCTTTGTGAGAAGATCTTTAATTATGGATTTAATTTGTTTTATAGCTATTTCAAGGTCTTGAGATGAAGCCTTGGGTCATTGGTTTTTGCCTCTCTTTTTCTAAGATAAGCATATATAAATTGTGAGTGATATTTATAAATCTAACAAGCACAGCTTAAGTGGCATCCCACAGGTTGTGGCATATCTATCCCATTACTATTTAGTTTAAAATATTTTCTAATTTTCAACATTATTTTCTTCAGTTTGTGAACATTTTGGTTAAATTTTCTTATTGATTCTTACCTTAATAGCAATTAATTTCATGCTTTCAGAGAAGACACATAATTTGAATGCTTTGAACTGATTTGAGTCTTTCTTTATGATACAGCAAGAAGGTCAAGTCAGGTTAAATATTCCATGAGCAGTTGCAAAGACTTTAGGTTCAGCTAAAATTTTATTTACAAGATTCAAATAAGCCATACCTGGTTCCAGAGGAACAGAGCTAGAAAGTTAATAAAGATGAATTTGTCTGCAGAAACAAAAAGGGATTTGTTACGGGTTTTTTTTGTTTTAATAATAGACAACATATGACCTTAGAACACTTTCACTCCATTTACCCTCCCATATTTTTGTTAATTTTCTTGCTTTTTAATTCTCTCCCTTTCTGTCTCCTTTCACACACACACGCACACACACACACACACACACACACACACACACACACGCATACACATTTTAAAAAATTTGGATGTAATTTTGAAGTGTTCTCATTGTGCGGGGGATGACACCCGAGGTTCTTGGTCTCATGGCCACCAAGATTCAAGGATGTGGATACACACAAACAGTGAGGTTTAGAGTAGCATTTTAATAGGCAAAAGAAAGAGAATAGCTCTTTGTTACAGATCCTGGGAAAATGGGTTGCTGATCCATGGTGAAATACAGGGGTTTTTGTAGATGAGCTAGTGGGGAGGCAGTGTCTGATCTCCAGTGGGTATGAAAAAAACAGCTACGATCAGGTGTGCCATTTGCATAGGGTGCTACTCTCTGGCAGCCCCTGCCCCAGTTTTTATTATGCAGGTAGGTAGCCCCTCAGTGTTTGCTTATTTCTTTCTTACTGTACACGTGCTGACAAAAAAGGGAAGGTGGAGCTCCCATGGTGGAGATGCCTGGCCCCAGGCAGCCCTTTTAAATCAGTGCAGCTGTAGGCATTTCCCTGTGCAAGCTTCCAGCTTCTTTATCTATGTTTGCAGCTCCATCTTTCAGGCTGCTCTTTGTTAGAAAAGGAATGATTTCTTGGGCTACTTTTTGTTACAAGGGAAGTTCTGCCAAGGACTCTTTTGCCCTCACTATCTGCCTAAGTAATTTCTATCTCCTAAATCAATTTCAAACACAAAGAAGTACAAAACTTGCCATTTATCCCCTTACACAAATTCACCAACTGCTTATATTATTACCCTAGTTTCTTTGTTGTTTTCTCTCTATTGTAAGGCTCAATCTAGCTATGGGTCTTCTCTGGTGTAGTTCCTCAGGGTTCCAACTGAGACCCTGTGGTATTTCCAGAGCCATCTCCTTTCGAGTTCTGAACCCACTTGCTGTCCCCTGAGAATTTTGAGGCTGCTTTCTGACACTTGCTACTTGGCTTCTTAGTGGCCTCTCTGAGCAGCTGAACTAGAACATGGCTGAACTGGAAACAAGTTCTAAGAGTAGGTCTGCCTTGGCCTCCTTTTTCCAAAGGATCTTAACCTCTAAAGGCTTATTTGCCTTGGGAACCCCAAACTACACACAGATCTCTGCTGGTTTCTCTGCATTTTAGCAGCCATGCTCAATCTGGCCTCTCTATCCTCTTGCTTTGCATTTAAGTTAGCAAATGACCCAAATGGAAAAGCTGAGGCAGGAAACTGAGCTCAGAAAATGTCCTTTTCTGTAGGCCCTGGCCTCTAGTTCTTGGCTGCTACGGCAGCATTATGATGCCATCAATCTGACATTTTTGTATTTTGTACAGTTTAGATATTTTTCAGTAGTAGCACTGGTCTGATACCTGGCTAGGATCCAAATCCCTTACCTTCATATTTCTAACAAATTTGCTTAAAGCTGTTACTTTTTTAAAAAAATCACCTATGTAGCCTACTGTTTTCCTGTTATGTAAAGTGAAGATTTATCTTTTACACTTTCCCCCACACAAAAATGTACACACTTCCCCATTCCCAATACTGTGAAAATATATACATAACAATTTTATTTTAAAATAAAATTTAACTTTTATTATAAGTCTATGAATATATTCTTTTGCTTTATGTAATGCACTGTGACTACATTTCTTTTTATAAATCACCGTTTGTTTTTCCTGGACTTAGTAATTATATCCACTTACTTTTATTTCCTCTGGTCACTAGCTGTTTTAGTTCTCTGTGCCTATTGTAACAAACTATAGCACACTTGGTGGCTTAAGACAGCACAAGTTCATTCTCCTACAGTTCTGGAGTTCAGACTTAGGAAATCAGTTTACCTGAGCTAAGGTCAAGATGTTTGCAGGGTTGGTTCCTTCTGGAGGATCCAGGAGACCATCCATTTCCCCGACTTTTCCAGCTGCTGGAGAACGGCCGTATTCCTTGTCTCTGACTTCTTGCTTCTTTTGTCCATCTCCTATCTTCTCCTTTGACCTTCTTGCTTTCCACTTATAAAGACCTTTGTGATTACATTTAGGACTCACCCCAATAATCCAGGATAATCTCCACATCTCGGATCTTGAATTTAGTCACATCCACCAGTGTCTTTTGCCATGTAGTTAATTCACAGATTCCAAGGATCAGAAAATCTCTTGAGGATTGGTTATACAGCCTACCACACTAATTCAACCTCAAAGTGTCTCATATATTTGATTTTTTTAATTTTAAAAATAATTTTGTTTTCTGAGAGTTTCCTTCTTGTTTTCTGAATATAGTTTTTATTTATAACAACCTCTTTATTTTATGGATGTAATATGCTATTTTATCTTTTTGAGGATGTTGTATAGCTTTATAATATTCTCATCTGTTCCCCTATACAGTCTCTAATGATTTTTTTGTTTATATTTTGTGTCGGAGAAGCTATTTGCTTTTATATTAAAGCTGTTCATCAAATATTGGCTGCCCACTTAGATTTATGAGTAAGGCACTGAAGCTGTAAGAAGTTTCTAGTGTTTGGGCAGGACTTACCCAGTGGCTGGCTTCAGCATAAGTGATGAAACAAGGATCTAGCCACTTTAAAAGATCCCCAGAAATACCTCTAGGTATTTTTACTGGCTAGACTGTTGGTTTATCCAAATATATTTTCCTGCATTAGTGTTATAAGCTGGATATCATTTTTCTCAGACCAAAGTATAGGAAGATTCTAGGGCTATTAGAATTACTTAATTCTTTTTCAGTAAGACATTCAATGTGTTATGTGTTGTCAAGTCCTGAGTTCCTCTGACTCACCTTTCAGAAAGTAAATATCCAGGCTTTTCCCAGGGAAGAGGAAGAAGTTTGTTCTCTTGCCCAAGGAATGAAGGATACCTGAGGCTCCAACTTCTTAAGCTTTCAACTAATCCTCTTGTTTTTAATTTTATTTGTGGTCTTTGGAGATAGCTGAGGCTTCAGACTTCTGAGCATGTTGGGGTTCTGTCATGAGAATAAGTATGTGTCTTGGCCTCTCCACACTCATGCCCTCCCCTCTCACTCCCCCCAACTCTATGTTCTTGGCTTTCAATTTTCTGGGCTTAGCCATCGATTACTGCTACTTTCTATTTACTTTCCAGCTTCCATAGTTCTGTTGACACCACTCCTCAGTTTCAGTGCCGTCTCCCATTCACTTTATTTCACTGTAATATTAAATGACTGGAGGAAGGTTGGGAGCCGGGATAAAAAGGGTGTGTTTAATCTGACATGCTTCAGCTGACGCCACCAGATCCCACCCCAAGTGATTCACTGAACCTTTGAAGAATTTGACCATGGTATCTTCTGTCCACCTTTATTCTTTATTTCCCATTCAGAATGAAAACTTTTTTTTTCATTAGAATAAAACAATAAAGTCTTACCTTTCTTTTACCCTAGGAGATACTTTCTATATAAAAAGGTATAGATTTCCAGGACTCTGATTAGACCCTATGCTTTCCCATAGGATGACCTTGTAGCTAGCAGGTAGACTAATATACAATGACGGGCAGGAATCAGCTTTCTTATATATTTACGTATAAGGAGATATAATATATAATGAGATGTCTCTTGTTCACCATATTGCTCTAAAAGATAGGCACATTTTCTTTGTAGTTACTTTGCCGCTTTTACAAAAAAATATTCTTCAGTCTCCTACCTCTCATTCCCTATTTATACAGGATAAATCCATAAAGTGTAATGTATCTGCATGATTGAGATTTGATTGCATGGACATGGATTAGAGGGTGTCTAGGGATGAGGACAAGAACATGCTGAAGGTTTTTCTTTCCTACTCTGGCCTATCTAGGTCTTGTAGCACGTGGCCACTCTCTCTCTTTCTCTCTCTCTCTTTCTTTTCTCTTTCTCTTCCTCTTGCTCTCTTTCTTTCTTTTTCTTTCTTTCTCTCACTCTTTTTCTTTCCCTCCCTCCCTTCCTTCCTTCCTTCCTCCCTCCTTCCCTCCCTCCCTCCCTTCCTCTCTCTTTCTCTCTCTCTCTCTCTTTCTTTCTTTTTTTTTTTCTTGAGACATAGTTTCATTCTGTCGCCAGGCTGGAGTGCAGTGGTGCAATCTCGGCTCACTGCAACCTCCGCCTCCCAAGTTCAAGCGATTCTCCTGCCTCAGCCTCCTGAGTAGCTGGGTTTGCAGGAGTATGCTACCACACCCGGCTAATTTTTGTATTTTTAGTAGAGATGAGGTTTTGCTATGTTGGTCAGGCTGTTCTCAAACTCCTCACCTCAAGTGATCTGCCTGCTTTGGCCTCCCAAAGCGCTGGGATTACAGGTAGGAGAAACTGTGCCTGACCTTGATTTCAAGAGTCATATTCTTACATAGAATTCTGGTAGAGGAAGAAATTTATGGATACATTATAAAATTTCTGTTTTACCTTTAGTCAGAGTTTCTACTGCCTCATCAAGCAAGAAGGATTCTAGTATTAAGTTCATATTCATATAAATGTCAAGTAAATTTTTGTCATTGTTAAATTTCTCTCATATCTTAGAATCAACACAGAGTTTTCCACAGGACAGTTCAAAGACATTGCTTATTAGATATTTCCAATTTGAATAGAGAATTTAAGTACCTAAGTACCTTTGAGATAGAAATAGCACTGGGTGGTCTCAGGACGATGCAAAAATCCAAATAACAGGTAAAACAAGAACTAGGCAAAGAAACCACAGGATAACAGCATACCCCAAATAGGGAGAGAAAATGGCCAAAACCCCCGTCAGGGTGACATGTCCATGACTCTTCCCGGCAAACTCAAATAAGGGAGAAAGGGCTTGGTAACTGGGGGGATGTCCATGAAATCTCCTTTTTTACCTCCTAATTAAAGAAACACTGATAAAATTAGAAACCGGAACTCCATAGCACGGGACTCCTCACAAGCACACTGCACTTCTCTCTTAAGTGGGTACTTCAGCTTTGCAATAAAAGCTTCTTGCCTTCGCCTTCATTGTGACACTTCATCTTTGGAAGGTGTCAAGAACTTGGAAAATGGGGTAGAGGTCTCACCAGCATCTGGAGATCCTCCTGAGCCCTCAGGCAACACCTTCAAAGGAATTGTTTTTGATGCAGAACCATAAGGTTGGGCCATTTTTATTGAGTATGACCCAGCTACCTGGCTAAATCGGGCTGTCAGGGTTGAGGAAGGATAAAGAGAAAGAGTGAAGGTGCAAACTTCCACAGGGCAGGATAGAAGGGGTGGTGATTGTGAACGGGCTTTGAGACAATGGAGCGTAGAGTTCTGAGATTAACATCCGCAAGGAAACAGTGATTTAAGAGGAAAACTAAAGTG
Source organism: Cheracebus regulus (assembly GCA_963574635.1). Taxonomy (NCBI): domain Eukaryota; kingdom Metazoa; phylum Chordata; class Mammalia; order Primates; family Pitheciidae; genus Cheracebus; species Cheracebus regulus. Next base: position 5,699 of record CAUYQU010088558.1, on the reverse strand, counting down.
TTTCAGTTTATATTCATAACACGGTTTAGTCATTTGTTGTCAGAGCTAGAATTTCTTCATTTGGGAAACAGAAAATAACACCTAATTCAGTTTAGTATGGAGTTTAAATTGGCAGTAAGAAAGCTATAGGCAGTGTGTGGCCCCAAAATGCTGTTCCCACCTACTTGTGGCTACCCCGTTGGGCATACTGGTGATCTGGTTATGAGCTCAGACCTTGAAGTAACTTGCTATGTGGCTTTGGGCCACGGAGTTAACCACTGTGGGCCCACAGTTTCCTAATCTAAAAAAAAAAAAGCACGTACTAATCATATCTACCTGAAACAGTTATTTTGAGAGTTGAGAGAAATAGATATTAAAAGTCTAGCAAAGAGCTTGAGGGAATGCATGCTTCCTAAGTATATTAGCTGTTATAAGGCATTTAGCTATATTTGCTTTAAAAAAAAAAAAGAGTTGTATTGCCGTGTATACAGGGAGATAACTGTGTGGATATTGCAATATTAGATGAACATTATTGACACGAGGAAGTTAAGGGATTATTGACACCATGTACCAATCTAAGTAATAATATGGATATTAGTTTATACCTTTTAGTTGTTAGTAGGTGCTATACCTTGTGTTCCTTTAATCTCTATTATGACTCTATGAGGTAGATATTGTTGTTATCCCCATTTTATAAGTTAGTAAACTGGGCTATGACTTTAAGTAGCTTTTCCAAGCTACCTAGAAACAACTAGTAGGTAGTGGAGCCAGGGTTCAAACAGGAATATTATGTCCTAGAGTCTGCAAGTTCAAATGCTATGCTATACGGCCTCTCAAAAGTATTTCAATTCCAAGGGTCTGGAACAGATCCTACTGGTGTACTGAAAAGTATACAGGATGATGTTATGAATATGGAAAATCACCAAAATAGTCTAGGGAGAAAGTCAAGGCAGACAAGGTCACAATGTAGTGATGAACAAACAAAGATATTAACAGATTGAAATCCTATTTAAGGTAAAATTATGAGTTGAGGAATAATTGCAGTTTCTTTTTACTTGGGCTTACTGAGGTGTAATTTTCATACAATAAACTTTGCCCTTTGTAAGTATCTATGTGTTTTGGCAAACCCACACTGGAATCAAAATAAAACTAGAGCCTCTGGTCACTCCAAAGTCTATCCTTACACTCCTCTGCAGTTCACACTCACAGACACTGGGCTTTAGCCCCTGACCACCACTGATCTGATTTCTGGCTTCATAGGTTTCACTTTTTCAGAATCTCATTTAAATTAAATCATACAATATGTAGCCTTTGTGACTGAATTTTTTTCACTAAGCGTAATGTATTTGAGATCTATTCATGTTGTTGCACATATCAAGAGTTTACTCCTTTTTTATTGCTGCATAACATTTCATTGATTGACATCCCCCACATTTTTGCTGTTACAAATAAAGTTTCCATAACCATTTGAGGGGAGTTCTTTGCGTGAAAATATATTTTAATTATTCTTGGGTAAATATCTAGATGTACAATTAATTTACAAGAAACTGCCACTTAGAAACTATTGTCTAAAGTTGCTGTAGTATTTTGCTTTCTCAACATCAAAGCATGAAGATTCCAGTTGATCTATCTCCTCATCAGCACATGATACTGTCGGTTTTCGTAATTTTAGTCATTAAAATAAGTGTGCAGTGCTATATCATTGTGGTTTTTATTGTGATTCTCTAATGACTAATACAGTTGAACATCTTTTCATGTGCTTAACTACCATATTTTCACTGATGAAGTATCTGCTAAGTTCTTTTGCCAACTTTTTTAAAAAAATTCTTTTCTTATGATTGTTTTAAGAATTCTTTACATATTCTGAATATGAGTCTTCTATTGGATATTTATTATGTTTTTCAAATTGTCTTCTAATTTACCTAACAGTGTCTACCAAGAAGAATATTTTTAGTTTTAATTTGTTCTTTGTATATTCTAAAACATATTTTGCTTAACACAGTATTGGAAAGATATCTCTGTCATATCTTCCTGTAGAACTTTTATAGCTTTAGCACTTGCATTTTGGTGTAAGAATTTTGATAAACAATTTTGAGTTGGATATGGTGTAATGTAGGTGCCAACGATCATTTTTTTTTCCATACAGTAACCAACTCTTCTAGCATTGTTTGTTAAAAAAGGCTATCTTCATGTATCAAATTAACATGGTACTTCTGTTGAAAATATATGGGTCTAACTCTGGGCTCTCTATTCTGTTCCATTGATCTGTGTGTTTACTGTTTTTTATATGAAAATGTATTGATTATTTTAGCTTCATAGTAAGTCTTGAAGTCAGGTAGTTTGTCTCCAATTTTGTCTTGCTTCTCAAAATAATTTTGGCAATTCTATATTCTTTTCCTTTTCGCAGAGGTTTGAATTGTGTCTCACAAAAAAACATGATCAAGTTCTAAACTCCAGGGCCTCCGAGTGTGACCTTGTTTAGAAAAATGGTTTTGGCAGTTGTAACTAAGGTAAAGATCTTGAGATAAGATCATCTGGATTAAGGTGAGCCCTAAATCCAATGACAAGTGTCCTTCTGTATTAGTCTGTTTTCAGGCTGCTATGAAGAACTGCCCAAGACTGGGTAATTTATAAAGTAGAGAGGTTTAATTGACTCACAGTTCTGCAGGGTCATGAGGCAGTAAGAAACTTATAATCATGGCAGAAAGGGAAACAAACTCATTCTTCTTCACATGGTGGCAGGAAGGAGAAATGCTGAGCAAAGAAGGAAAAGCCCCTTATAAAACCATCAGATCTTATAACAACTCACTCATTATCATAAGAACAGCATAGGGATAACTGCCCCATGATTCAATTACCTCCCACCAGTGCCTTCCCATGACACATGGGGATTATGGGAACTACAATTCAAGATGAGATTTGGATGAGGACACAACTAAACCATATCACCTTTTAAGAGAAAAGAAGACACACAGAGACACAGAGAAAGCCTGATAGACGCAGGCATTGGAGTGATGTGACTAAACCAAGGAATGGCAGGGATTATTGGCAGTCACTAGAAAAGATTCTCTTCCAAAGCCTCCAGAAGAAACCAACTCTTCCAATACCTTGATTTCACAATTCTGGCTTTCACAATTGTGAGAGAATAATATTCTGTGCTTTGAAGTGACACATAGGAGACTAATCAACTTCGTATATAAATTTTAGAATCAATTTATTAATTTCTATTTTTAAAAAGCCTTCTGGGTTTTTCTTTAATGTGATAGCAATGCATCCATAGAATAATATTGAAAAGTTGACATCTTAAAAAATTGAGACTTTCAATTCATGAAAAATGATGTGTTTCTACATCTACTTAGAGCTTTCATTTCTTTTAGCTATGTTTTGCATTTCTCAGTGTACGAGCTCACATTTTGTTGAAGTTATCACTAAATATTTTATGTTTTGTGATGTTTTATGAACATTTAAAAATTTCTGCTCAATGAATTATTGCTAGTATAAAGAAATGTAATTGATTTTTGCTCATTGACTTTCCTGCAACCATGCTAAAGTAACTCATTAGGCTAGATTGTTTGGAATTTTGTACAAAGGCAATTATGTCAGTTAAGAATTAAAATGGTGTTACTTCCCAACCTAAATGATTTCTACTGTTATTGATTTTTGCCTTACAGCATTGACTTGGGTCTCTAGGATGGTATTGATTGAGAAGAGAGACGAAAGGAGCATCCTTAACTTGACCCCAGTTTTATGAATAAAGTATTCATCTTTTTATATTAGCAATAGGTTTTGCATTATCAACTCAAAAAACCTCTAAGCTATTCATATTTCTTGAGAGTTTTATCATGAATATTTGTTTAATTTTGCCAAATAATTTTAAAAAATTGATTCTGTTGATCACATGGTTTGGTTTAGCTTTTTGTCTTATAAATATGATAAATCATATTGATTGAATCAACCTTGTATTTTGTATCCTAGAACAAATCTTGCTTGGTCAGTATATGTTTTTCTTATCACAAATTGCTAGATTTGATTTGCTGACAATCAGGCTTTATAAAATGAATTGAGATATATTCCCTCCACTTCTATTGTCAGGAAATATTTGTGTAGGATTAGTATTGACTCTTAGTTAAATATTTGGTAAAATTCACCAGTGAAGTGAAGCTATGTGGACCAGAATTTTTTACCAAAAAGTTTTTAAGCACAAGGTCATGTATTTAATAGTTTAAAAATATAATAAATTTCAGGAAACTTATGCATTCATGTAAATTCTTGAATTTATTGGCAAAGGATAAAAGCTTGCTTCATTATTGTTCTTTTAATGTCTGTGTGAACTCTAGTCATGCTCCATTTTTGGTTCTTGTTACTGATAACTTGTGCTTCTCACTTTTCATTTTTTGATTGATATGTCTGAAATGTTACCTTTATCATTCTAAAGAATACAAAAACATATAGTTCCTACATTTTAGCTGTTATTAGATGCCATTCATATTGGCATTGGGGACAAATATACATAATGACAATTTTGTGTTCTATCAAGATTAGTATCATAGAGACTTTGGTTTTATTTGTTTTGTTTTTAATTACATGCTGATTTCCTTTTCTTTTCTTTCTTCTTCTTCTTCTTCTTTCTTCTTTCTTCTTTCTTCTTTCTTCTTCTTTCTTCTTCTTCTTCTTTTTTTTTTTGGAGACAGAATTTTGCTCTTGTCTCCCAGGCTGGAGTGCAATGGCATGATCTTGGCTCACTGCAACATCTACTTCCCAGGTTCAAGCAATTCTCCTGCCTCAGACTCCTGAGTAGCTGGGATTACAGGTACGTGCCACCATACCTGGCTAATTTTTGTATTTTTAGTAGAGCTAGGGTTTCACCATGTTGGCCAGGCTGGTCACGAATTCCTGACCTCAAGTGATCCACCTGCCTCGTCCTCCTAAAATGCTGGGATTATAAGTGTGAGCCACCTAGCTCAGCCAATTATGCTGATTGCTACCCTTGTTTTTATTATTTCTTTCTTCTTGATTTGGCTTTAATTTTCTCTTCATATCTAGTTTCTTTTTCTTTTCTTTTTTTTTTTTTACGATTACCATATGAACTTCAGGACTTTTTTTTTTTTTTTTTCGAGAGGAAAAAAGAGAAAAAGTGGGAGAGAGAATAGAATTCTTGCTCTATTGCCCAGGCTGGAATGCAATCTTAAAAAGGTATTAAAAACCTCTCTTATGCCATCAATTGTACTTAACAACAGAGACAGGAAGGAGTAAGGGAAGAAAATAACAAACAGTCAACCAATATTTCATTTAGATTTGTGAGATACTATGCAAATGCTAAATAGTAATTCACTTTCTATTATATAGTCACTTTCAGAATGGGTATAATATAAATTAACAATGCAATGTCAAAATCTCCTGCTATTATTGTGCGGGAGTCCATATCTCTTTGTAAGTCAATAAAAACTTGTCTTATGTATCTGGGTCCTCCTATATTAGGTACGTATATAATCTTTAACTCCTATTGTTACATTGATCCTTTTACCATTATGTAATATTCTTCTTTGTTTCTTTTAGTCTTTATTACTATTAAAGTCTATTTTATTGGAGACAAGAGTTACAACTCCTGTTTTTTGTGTGTGTGTTTTTGTTTTTTTTTTTCTCTCCATTTCATTAGTAAATCTTCCTCCATCCGTTTATTTTAAGTCTTTGTGTATCATTGTGAGTTGGATCTGGATACT
>CAUYQU010088557.1:0-22415 GCA_963574635.1 Cheracebus regulus | reverse complement strand
GCGACTTTCTGTTCCCCTTTGTTGTATAGAATTAACAATGTGAGTTGACGTCAGCTACTGAAAGCTGAAGGTATGTATTGGGACCCTATGCACAAATAAAATTGCTGTTTAGGCATTGCCTATTCAGTCCTCCAGACCCTGCCTTTCTGTCTTTCTTCTCTTCCGCGCACTCTCTCTTCCAGGACCCTATTGCTGGCCAAGAGTCCCCGGCAGACGTGCCAGCCGCGACACTTCATACTGTTGTTAAAGAGATCTCCAGAACTTTTTCATCTTGCATATCTGGAATTCTCCTCCCCTCTTTACTCCCCACAACCCTTGGTAGCCACCATTCTACTTTATATTTCCATAAATCTGACTACTTTATGTATCTCATAAAAGTAGAATCATACAGTATTTGTCCTTTGATGGTTAGCTTATTTCACTTAGCATAATGTCCTCAAAGTTTAACCATACTGTGGCATGTGACAGGATTTCCTTGCTTTTTAAGGTTGAATAATATTCCATCATACATGTATATCACATTCTGTTTACTCATTTCATTGATAACAAAAGACAGTTTTATCACTCAGGAAATTACAGGAGTTACAGGAGCTCTGTGCCAAGAACTAGGAACAAAGATCAAATATAATTCTCATTATATCACAGCTGATATTAAAAATGTGGCTTGTATTTCTAGCCATTGATTTGATATTTGGGTCGCTTCTACCTCTTGAATACTGTGAATAGTGCTATGAATATTTCTGTGCAAATATCTCTTCAAGACCCTGCTTTTAATTTTTTGGATATATACCCAGAACTGTGATTGCTGGATTATGTAGCAGTTTTACTATTAACTTTTTGGAGGAACCTCCATATTGTATTCTATAATGGTTATATAATTTTACAATTTTAAACAGGTCTCACTCTATCACCCAGGCTGGAGTGCACTGCTGGCACAATCACACAATCATGGCTCACTGCAGCCTCAACCTGCAAGGTTCAGGTGATCCTCCCACCTCAGTATCCCAGGTATCTGGGACTACAGGTGCACACCACAACACTCAGCTAATTTTTTTTTTTTTTTTGGTATTTTTTTAGAGACAGGGTTACACCATGTTGCACAGGCTAGTCTCAAACTCTTGGGCTCAAGAGATCTACCTGCCTTGGCCTCCCAAAGTGGTGGGATTGCAGGAGTGAGTCACCATGCCTGGCCTCTTTGTAGTTTCCATGGCTAGAAATATAAGACACATTTTTAATATCAGCTGTGGTATAATGAGTATTATATTTGATCTTTGTTCCTAATTCTTGGTACAGAGCTCCTACAACTCCTGTAATTTCCTGAATGATAAAAATATCTTTTGTTATTCATAGGAACACCTGATTTTATGCTAATAAGTTGACTTAGGGCTCCTGGGTAGCCTCAGGATGGGGTTGGTCACTAAATAGACCAACTGATGAGGAGGTTAGGACTTTCGGCCCCACCCACTGACCTCTTGGGAGGAAAAGGTAGGGGCTGGAGATGAAGTTCTAAAAGGATGGTGTACCTGCAGAGAGCATGGAACCCCCTATGCTTCTCTTCTGCTTGGCTGCTCCTGAATTGTGCCTTTGTGATAAACTGGTAAACATTAAGTCAAATGTGTTCCTGCTTTCTGTGAGCAATTCTAACAAACTGTTGAAACTGAAGAGGAGGACATGGGAACTCCCAGTTTATAGCTGGTTGATCAGAAGGTGATCTGGGACTAGCATCTGGTGTCTGAAATGGGAGCAGTTTTGTGAGACTAAGCCCTTACCCTGTGGGGTCTGTACTAACTTTGGGTAGTTACTATCAGAATTGAGTTTAATTCTTGGATGCTCAGTTGGTGTCTGGAGAATCAGAGAATTTGTTGCTGGTTTCAGAGAACACTCCATTAACTTTTATTAGAAATAAAGATAATGGTTTCGATACCTCTCTATGGCAGATTCTATTTTCCAAAGATGGCCACAGTACTATCTCCCTTCCCATATGTGTACTCCTAATTAGGGAAAAGGAGTCAGGCTGGTGGAACCAGGAGAAAGCAAAGAGATAAAGCAGACCTATAGGTCTGCCTTTGATCATGGCCCAGGACATAGAGCACTCCTGTGCAAATAACATACAAAACTCATAAACTTTCTGCTTATCATCAAATGCTTCAATTTATCATCAAACATCTCAGCTGAAAGAAGACTGCAGGTTAGTTCCCTGCTACTTTGGTGTTATCAAGAAGCCCAAGAACCATCCTATAAAATCTCTGGCAAGCCAGTTCCTCTCTTGCTGGCTGCCCATTGCTTTCTTGCACTGAATTTTCCTACTTTCTCTAATAAATCTGCCTTTCTTTACCTACAATGTCTTGGTAAATTCTTTTACCCTTGCACCACTGGCCCAGATAGTCACTGCTCACCCACAACATTTTGGTGGCCTATACAGGGAACTCTTTCCATGCAAGAAACTCTCTCCTTATGGGGAACCCTCTGCCCTCTCTCTTTCCCTTTCCCAACTTAGGATCCTCAGTGAACAGCATATACACAGAGAGAGAATTGTAAGTCTCTATCCGACGCTACCTACACTCCAGTGAGACTGAAACGTGTCCGTGTGGAAGCATGTAACCACCATCGCCTGTTCAGGTGAGAGACCTGAGTTTACTTTATCTTTTCAGTCTTTCAGCGGTTGGCTTTTAGTATCTCTTTGGCAATTGACAAATTGGCTGTGGCCAATATCTGGTGTTGCCTGAAGGCCAAATAGCCACCTGGCCTGAAAGAGAGGAAGGTTTTCTCCTATATTCTCTGACCACCAGTCCCTAATCCCTATGTGTGATGCGACTGGCAGCAGAAGCTCATTCAAAGCAAATTCACACACGTTTTGGGTGACATAGACCCTCTCTTTCTCACTCTAAATTCTCCTGTGGAGTCAGCCATCCATTCTGTCCCAGATGTTGCTAAATCAGGTGATCTCAGACAGCCTCAAAACTGTGAGTCTTTCCTTACCCACCACCACTCTTGGGCTAGCACAGGCAGAGTCCTCCCTTCACCCATTTTCCTTGTACTGGGACTGGCCATCCAGCATAAAGCCCCTGAGTGGCTGAGGGGACTTTTCTAATAGGTGGGACAGCCCTTTAGAAATTGCACCCCAAGTTCCTCAGCAGACCTAAGTGGAACTGTTTTTCATCTTGGCTGGATGTCCTAAGAGAAAGTACAGTTTATGCGTCTGAGAGGCACCATCCCCAAGCAGCATGTTTTCCAGTCTCACCATGGGACAAAACCCATCTATTCCTTCAGACTCACCTCTGGATTGTATCCTAAAACATTAAGACAAATTTAACACTCAAACTCTCAAAAAGAAATGTCTACTTTCTTGTGTAACACACATGATCTCTATGTAGAAAATCATCAAATTAGCCTCCTGAGTTCTTTGTAACTGACAGCAGAATAAGGAATACAGGGCTAAGAAGAAAGAAAAATGCAGAGGCAAGAGACAGGCTCAACTGTTGGCTGCCTTACAAGCCCCAGCCTCCTCCAGGTTTCCCTAAAAAGACTCTCCTCCAGATAACTGCCATTGGTGCTAAAAACCAGGCTACCTAAAGGCAGAGTGCCCCAATGGAATAAATTTTAAAAGCCCTGCATGGCTTGCTGTCTGTGCCACAAGCTCAGCCACTGGAAAAAGGACTGCTCTGATTGATGATCAAAGGGCCCCCAGGACAGAATCTCAACCCCAATGGCCTTATGCTAAAAAGGCTCTGTGCTCCATCTGGCAATAGCTCACCTTAACTGATAACTTGCAAGGGTGGGAAGAATTCATCCCACACCATGTAGGTCTGGGGTGCTAATGCTCTCCCTGACAGGATATAAACAAAACTGGTAGGAGTACTGACCCTGCACTGAAGGGGCTGGAAAGCTCACAAGCCCTCCTGTAAAGCCTAACCATTTCCTCTCCATTCCTTCCTTTTCTTTTTCTCTCTTTCTGTTCAATCCAGGGGACTAGCCTTAAAAGGGAAAGACAGTTTCTAATATCCTAACCCCTGATTTTGTCATTCTCTTTAAAACTCCAGCTGGTTACATATTATTGTACATTTTAAACTACCAGGCAAACCACAACAAGAAACATTCAGAGCTGAAATGGTTAACCTGCACTATAAGGTTAAGTGAAGTCTTCCAAAGCTCTCTATCGTCTTCTCTTTTTTTCTGCCTGCTTTAAATCTGCTGTCACTGAGCTGCTGTTGCTGAGATAAAACTCATTTTTTTGTGGCCTAATTAGAATGTAAACATTTAAAACTTATTTAAAGTTAAAGAAAAAAGGTAAAAGAGATTTTGTTAAATCAAACAACCTAGAATTTTTAAACCTCTCTTAAAAATAAAAATAAATCCAATGCCTCCTTTAGACCTCACTCTTAAAGCTGACTCTTTTTATTCAATTCTATTATAGGCTTTCAGCAATTATCCACCCACCTCACTTAAGCAGCTTCACCTTCTTAATATTGGTGCTTTTATAAGGGAGGTAGTTTACAACTGCTATTTGCAAGGGGACTTCCAAGATTACCATCTAGATGAAATTTCTTTATATTTGTCCTGGTAATATCATTTACCCCCATACCACATCAATGTGCTGAGGTACTAGGTGTTTGGTTAACTGTTTTTCCATACTCTTTACAGCCTTTCTCTCCTGTCTCCCTGAGTTTACTATATATTATCATTTTCCTTAAATATGGCTTTGTTTTTATTGTATCATGACTAACTACTGCCTCCATCACTGTAGCCAGTAACTTACTCCTCCTCCTAGTAATATTTCAGGTTGCTAACATAACACACGGCACTAACTGCTGGATATGTCCATGCAGACAGACACTCCTGGATAACATTATACTCCTAGCAGTCCCGCTATCTACAGAAGAAATTATTAAAAAGCCCAATACTCTGGATTCAACTATAGCATTTACATGCACACCAAAAACACAGGTTTAGGAGGGCAACCTAGGCCAATTGATTCCTCGTGGCAATCATCCACCATGACAGCAGATTGGGAAGGCACCAGAAATGGCTTGCAAGACTTGCCTCTGCATCAGAAACTCCCAAGAGTCTGGCCCTTTCCTAGGGGCTTCGACACAGGCCCATTGTAATTACACCCTCAACTATAATCAAATACACCAGGAATGGAAGCCATATGACAACAATGACAAGTTCACTGTGTACCTCTCCAGGTTTTCTCTATGGTGGGAAAACAACAAAGTTAATGCCAACAAAATGTATAATGATCCTTTATGCCTATAAACAGTTCAGTTACTGGGATGGAATATATAGGAATGGAGATTGAGACTGGACCACTTCTCAACCTCACTAATACATCTACAAATTTCCCTTGATTTTCCCTTATCCCATTAATATTTAAACATCTTATCTGCCAGGACCCACATTCATATAACACAACAAGTAAAACTTTTCCACTCTTATGCATGGATGACTACTTTCTAGGTCACTGCCCACCCACATTTGATCCCTAGGGACCATGGGATCCCTCTATTTATGCAAACTATACTGGAATCCAAACTAACCATACCTAACCCTGGTTACAAGATTTCTCTTCAGGAGTTTCTTTAAAAGGAACTGCGCTCTTCTTTTTATGTGGATCCAACATTTTTGCAGCCTTCCCTATTAAATGGAGAGGCCCATGCACTATAATCGCAGCAATACCTGGAGTGCATATGTATAACTCCTTGGACTTCATAACCTCTAGCCAAGTTCCAGATTTATGGTCCTTCCTAAGTTGGGCCCTTCAAAGGCCATCAGAAGAAAGGAAACAGGAACAGGACTTAACGAACATTCCATCATTTGGCATCTTCACCACTGATGATCCCCTTATAGACAGGAATGGTCTAGGACATTCTGTTGCCCATGCAGTCTTTTGCTTTGCAGGTATATCCATGGTTGAGCACAGCATTTGTAATATCACCATCTGAGTCAAGCAATCTTGGGAAGCTAAAGTCATAACCATCAAGGCCCAGCAACAGGTCCTAAATTCATTAGCAGGGGTTGTCTTGCAAAATTGATGTGCTGTGGATGTGCTTACTGCTGAGGCAGAAGGCACCTATATGCTGTTAAATGAAACTTGTTGCTTTTACATCAATACCTCAGGTCAAGTAGAAAAAACTTTAGAAAAGATAAAAGAAAACATCAAAATATTAGAGGGCCTTCAAAAAGGAGTTCCTGAAGATTCCTTTTTGGCACAGCTACTGCAAAGCTTCTCCAGCTGGGTTTGGCTATGGGTTGCCCCACTTCTCCCATCAATAATAATGCCCATATTGGCCAGGCACTGTGGCTGACACCTATAATCCCAGGACTTTGGGAGGCCAAGGTGGGTGGATCACTTGAGGTGAGGAGTTTGAGACCAACCTGGCCAATATGGTGAAACCCTATTGAAAAATACAAAAATTAGCTGGGTGTGGTGTTATATGCCTGTAATCCCAGCTACTTGGGAGGCTGAGGCAGGAGAAGTGGTTGAACCTGGGAGGCAGAGGTTGCTATGAGCTGGGATCACGCCACTGCACTCCAGCCTGGGTGACGAGAGAGAAACTCCATCTCAAAAAATAAAAAAATAAAAATAATAATGCTCATATTACTTTATTTGTGCCATGTATTGTTAATACAGTATCTTGTTTTGTGATTTCTAAAATATAACAATTTCAAACCAAAATATTACTGCAGTGAGGGTATCAGCCACTAAAAGAACTCCATGATTCTCCTTTGGATACAGCAGGACAAAATTTTAGGCTGCAAATGCTGTTCCCCCATGGTCCCACAACAACTCTGCCCAATTTAACTCCCAACTCAAGGATTTAAGTTCAAGTAACCTCCTGACCAACTAACAATCCTAGGTAGGGCAAACTCTACACCCCTGGTTGGCAGAAAGCAGTTGGAAGATGAGACCTTCCATTCACGTGCAAAAGATTTGTCATTGTTGCTCTGTTGGGGAAATGTAGAATCCTAATTAGGAAAAAGGATTCAGACTGGTGGAACCAGGAGAAAGCAAAGAGATGAAACATATAAGCTATAGGTCTGCCTTTCTTTATGGGCCAGGACATATAGCCCTTCTGTGCAAAGTACAAAACTCACAAACTTTCTGCTTATCATCAAATCCTCAATTTATCATCAAACATCTCAGATGAGAGATAAATGCAGATTAGCTCCCTGCTACCTTGGTGTTATCAAGTAGCCCAAGAACCATCCTATAAAATCTCCAGCAAGCCTTTGTTTGCTGGCAGTCAGTTCCTCTCTTGCTGGCTGCCCATTGCTTTCTCACACTGAATTTTCCTACTTTCTCTAATAAATCTGCCTATATCTACAACTGTCTTGGTAAGTTCTTTTTCCCCCATGCCACCAGCCTAGTTACACTCTTCAGCAATGTGAACCTCTACTACCCTGTTAAGAGGTGGAGCTTCTTTCTCCATCCTCTTGAATCAGGATGGGCCCTGTAACCATTTTTATAACCAATGGAATATCGCAGAAGTAACGCTATGCCAGTCCTAGGTGTAGCTCTTAATGGCCTGGCAGCTTCTTCCTAGCTCTTGGAATACTTGCTATTGGAACTCTCTCTCTCAGAATAAGCCACCATACTGTGAGAAGTCTAAATCACATGGAGAGCCCACATATAGGTGATCTAGGTGACAACTAAAACTCCTAGTTGATAACTGAGATCCCTGACTACAGTCAGTATACACTGCCAGCTATATGAGTAGGTATCCTAGGTTGAGCCTTCAGATGAATATAGGCTCACTCTTGTGGATCTGACTTCAACCACATGAGATGTTCTAAGCAAGAACTACCTAGCTGAGCCTTGCTGACCCACAGAATCATAAAAGATAATCATAAATTGCTTTAAACCACACATTTTGGGGTGTTTTATTATGTAGCAATAGGAACTATAATACCTATGCCCATATTTTTTTCTTCATCTCTCCATTAATTCAGAAATTCAGCAGGGAAGAGAGGTGATATTTATTGAGTCCTCATACATCTCCAACAAGAGAATTTTAAAAACTGAGAAGGAAAGATTTCTAGAGCAGAGGCAATAGCAGGAAGTCAGAAGGGTGGGCCAGATATTGTTGTTTGTGATTCCAAAATGAGAATAGGATCAGGCACATTACCCATACTCTTTCTAGAAAGAGAAGAGCTTATTTCTATGCACCAAGTGTGAGGAAGTCAGGGGACAGGCCACAGGAACAGGGAGGGTAACCAGTAATCAGAGAAGTCAGGTCCTCTTCCTCCACTACACTGGCCGCCTGATTTAGGTATCATAGCTACCAGTGGGAAGAGATTGCAATGGTGTAAGAAAAGCTGCAGGGAGGTAGTTGCCTGTTTCCCCCACCTGAGCCTGGTTGTAGTGATCAGAAAGACACTAATTCCAGTCCAAGGCTTGTCAGAGGAGGGCAGTGGTATTTCCCAAAGTACCCAGAGTTTTCTAGTGCAGTAAGTAGTTTTCTAGTGCAGTAAGGCTAAACACATCCTCCTAGGGATATTTGTATGGAATCCTGTCCCGATAAGCCATTCTGCTAATTTAGCTGATTAGGCCAGCCTGCATTTCAGGATTTATTTCATGGAGGAAAAAAAATCTTCTTGTTATTTTATTAGGATTTAAGGTTGGTGCCTATTTTTTAAGTGTTTCAAACTTATTTTGTAAGATATTCATCCAGCCAAATATCTTATGTATATAATCATAATATACATGATGGCAATGAAATTTAATTTTACCAAGACAGTTGGTGCCTGCTTTTACATGAAATTTTGTAAACTGCTTTGAGCTTCTAGAGGAGTAAGTGTACTACTAATGTAAAATAATGTCAATAATGCGTGACTTATAGCATATAATCTTCTCTCTATGTTGAAAATCTGTTTTTGTTTTTGTTTTTCTGAGACAGATCTTGCTCTGTTGCCCAGGCTGGAATGTAGTGGCACAATCATAGCTCACTGCTGTGTTTAACTCCTGTACTCAAGTGATCTTCCCACTTAAGCTCCCAAGTAGCTAGTACTACAGATCTGTGTCACCGTATCTGGCTAGTTTTTATTTTTATTTTTTTGTAGAGATGGGGTCTTGCTATATTGCCAAGGCTAATCTCAAACTCCTGGCTTCAAGCAATCCTCCTTCCTCAACCTCCCAAAGTGCTGGGATTACAGGTGTGAGCCACCACACCCGGCCAAAAATCTGTATTTTTTAGGTAGCAAATGGTAATATAGAAAACAAAATCATACCTTGCAAAATTCTCCTTCTCTTCACAGTTAAGTTCTTTAAGACCTTCATTTATGTGTTTCTGTTCCATAGCACGTTCTTCCTGTTCTTTAGCTTCTCGCTGCACTAAGAAAAGCAAAAGTAATTATATGTCAAATGACTTTCAGACAAGACTTGCCAACATCTTTCTGGGCACCAAAGTCATATTGTCTTTAGAAAGGTAGAGCTTAGAATCATGACTGAATCTTCAATCGATAAAGTAGAAGTACTTATCTCAATTGAGAAATAAACTGGGTTTAGGCTGATATATGCTACAATCTACAGATTTTCATCATTTTTCATTGAAAATCAATAATTACCCTTCTTCATACCAGATTACCAATGTTAAAACACTTCTCACTTTTCTCTCCTTGAAGACAAACAGTTCATTGCCATTCATACTAATAAGAGAGTTTATTTATTAGAAAATAAATATTACTTAAATATATAAAGCTCTTTGGCTGAGGTGGGTGGATCACCTGAGGTCAGGAGTTTGAGACCAGCCTGGCCAACATGGTGAAACCTCGTCTCTACTAAAAATACAAAAATTAGCCAGGCACAGTGGTGCACACCTGTAATCCCAGCTGCTCAGGAGGCTGAGCCACAAGAATCACTTGAACCAGTGAAATGGAGGTTGCAGTGAGCCTAGACCATGCCACTGACTTCAGCCTGGGCAACAGAACGAGACTCTGTCTCAAATAAACAAATAAATAAAGCTCTTATAAGTTAATAAAAATATTTAAGCATCCCAATAGAAAAAAAGACAAAGGAAACAGAGTTTCCAAAATAATAAATACAACAGGCTAATATACATCTGAAATGTCCATATCTTTGGTACCACAATCTATTTCAGAAATTTATCTTAAACAACCAGATACAATCCAAAAAGAACTGTGTAACTATATACAGAGGTGGTAACCTGGAATTGTAAAATGACAGTAAAAAGATTAGAAACAATATAAAGATTAGTTGTGTTTAGGTAAAATAAATTATGGTCTGTTTTTATAACAGATTTCTAGGCAGTCATTACAAATCTTATAATTGATGAAAAATGACTTAAAATGTTTTTGAAACGTGAAAAATATAGACTATTAAAAAGTATATACAACATGATTCTAATTTGTGAAGGAAAATTATATATGTAGTAAAAATACTAGAAGAAAATATACAAAGCAGTGAATAGTAACTATTCCTGGATGGTGTAATTATGGTTGATTTTGTTTCCTTGTTTACAAATTGTCTCAATAAATTTTCCATGTTTTCTTTCAATATTTTCTAAAACATTTATCACTGATGAATATAAAAACCTTTTCAGCTTATACTCACTTTCTAAAAGTTCCAACAAATATTGGCTTAACATTTTCTACTGCTATTATAATTCCTGGAGTAAAGAATTAATCAATGGGACCAGGATAAGCTTCCTCTTGCAAAGACCACTAGTGTGAAATCCAATGGTACCCTAATGATAAATGTGTCCATCTGTGTATTGCCTCTGTGGTCCATTGGGCTGGACATGGGAATTCCAGAAATGTGGAGGTGGAAATTCACCCTCTCAACAAACTTCCTTCTGTGACCAAGCACTGCTTGAAGCTGAGGCAATATAGTGGCATCGTGTAGTATTAAATAAGAGACATAATGTGGCTATACAATTAACCGTAGCCATAAAGTTCACTTAAGCATCTCTCAGGGCTGACACTATGTATCACTTAGCAGTATGATACAACCTAGTCCAGGGATTTCCAAGAGACAAAGGTCATCTCAGCACAGATGTAACTTTCAGAAACCTTAAAAGAAAGCTTACCCTTAGAATAGCTTAAACTCTCTTTATGAAAGAAATACCTAGTAACTGACCTGGATTGAATAAAAGTATTAAAAAGGGGAAAAGATTCTCCAAACTTTGAGAATGGTCTCCAAATAAAGACTCTCCTGGCCAGTTGGTCATCTGAGATGTGAGCAAGCCACAGAACTCTGGAAAAGAGGATTTATTTTGATGGGGGAACACAGAGGGTCTCTTAAGGCATGAGTCAACTGAGCTGGCATTGAAGGATGTCTAGATTTCTCACAATCAAGAGCATCATAGGCAGAGACAACTACATAAACAAAGGTATGGAGACAACTTTGGAAAGAAAAGAGGGACATATACAAAGGACAAGAAGTGCATGTCTGTGCTCCACCCTCTCACTCTTCATTCTAATCACCAAGGTACACAGTATTCAAATGATGTACTGTTTTTTTAACTTTGAGAACTCCCTTGTGACTGCTTGGAATCTGCTGGGATATAAAACTCTTCATATATATATCCAATTATATAAGATTTGCAAAAGTGGGCCTTCTGCCTTCATCCTTTTTGCATCCCTCGTGATGTTTTACATAGTAAGTATAACAATTGTTAGTTTTTTGGTAAATTGAAAAACTGAATTAAGGGCAAGCTATAACATAACTGTAATTCAGTTCCTTACACTTTTCTTGAACTTGAAGTTTTCTTGTACACATGACCTCATCCACAAGCTGTTTCCTTGCCTCCTTTTCAAGTTTCAGCTCCTTGTCCTTCTCAGCCAATTTCTTTTCCTTGTCTTCCTCTAATATTCTATCAAATTCTTTCTCCTGAGCTTTTTCTTCCTCACGTCTCTGTGCCAAATACTTGTGGTATATCTTCTGTTCTCTTATCATATCTTCCTATGTAACATAAAAATTCATATTGTTAAAATGTTTAGGTGTGATAGTGATAGTAAGGATACCTTTAAAAACAATCTTTATCTTATCTGAGTCTAGATGAAAAAAATAAGAAACACAATCTTTAAAAGCTCCAATCCCAATCTTTTAGAGCTATATACTGAAACATTTACAGATCTATGTCTGGAGTTTACTCCAAAATACTCAGGAGTAGTGGGGAAAATGGGTAGGTATATAGAAGAGACAAGAATGACCATTAGTTGATGGTTGTTAAAGTAAGGTGATGGACATATGGGGGCTCACTGTGCAATGCTTTGTATCCATTTGAAATGTTTGATAATACATGGTTGACTAAGTTAATTCAAACACTTTCCCCAAGTGTTTTTCAAAGTAGTTGTCAAATAGTTTTCAATGATACAGCTTTATTTTCATTTACTTTAACTTAGGTATATGAAATCTTAATCTGATAAAATAAGTCATTTCTGCTTTTATAGCACTGTCTCTCGAGCTGGTAGTCATTTTGTACTTTATTAGAGCAATTCTCAATCTTAGGTACACTTTGGAGTCACCTGGGGAGCTTTAAAAAGTATTGAGGGCTGAGTCTCACCCCCAGAAATTCCTATTTAATAGATATGTTTTAAGTTCCCCCAGGTGATGGTAATGTGCAGCTAAAGTTGGGACCTGCTGTTTATTCAGTGCAGGCAATTTTAGTTGGCTACTGCCATGTTGCAGTAATGATCCAATAGCAATGAGTTCATCCAACACCAAGACTGTAGATGTTATTAAATACCTGATGTAGTTTGGCTCTTTGTCCCTAGCCAAATCACATGTGTGATTTGAATTCTAATCCCCATGTGTGAGGGGAGGGACCTGGTGGAAGGTGACTGGGTCACGGATCATTCTCGTGATAGTGAGTTCCCATGAGATTCAATGGTTTAAAAGTGTGGCTTTCTTCACTCCCTTCCTCCTGCCACCACTTAAGACATGCCTTGCTTCCCCTTCCACCATGATTTTAAGTTTCCTGAGCCTTCCCCAGCTGTGCAGAACTGTGAGTCAAGTACACCTTTTTTTAATAAGTTACCCAATCTCAGGTAGTTCTTTATAGCAATGTGAAAACAGACTAATATAATACCATTTCCCACTAAAAAAGAACAAAGAATATTTGGGAAAATAATCACTTATAAGACTGGGGCAGAGACAGGATGAACTTAGGACAGCTTATTGTGTCAGAATCAAGAAAACTATCAAAGTCTATTGGTGGACAGTATCAAAAGAGCATGACAGCCCACTTAAAGGGACTCCTGAGACCTATGATGGGGCAATCTGGGCACCAAAAAGAAGAGTGAACTAAGTAATCCACTAAAAAACTATTAAAACTTGGCCAGGTGCAGTGGTTCACACCTGTAATCCCAGCAATTCGGGAGGCTGAGGTGGGCAGATCACTTGAGGTCAGGAGATTGAGACCAGCCTGGCCAACATGGTAAAATGCCATCTCTACTGAAAAAAAAAAAAAAAATAGCTGGGCATGGTGGTGCAAGCCTGTAGCCCCAGCTACTTAGGAGGCTGAGGCAGGATCACCTGAACCAGGGAGACAGAGGTTGCAGTGGGCCAAGGTCACACCACTGCACTCCAGCCTGAGTGACAGAGTGAGACTCTATCTCAAAACAACAACAACAAAAACAAAACTATTAAAACTAACTAATGAGTTAAGCAATGTTGCAGGATATAAGACCAATATACAAAAGTCCTTATGTCTCTATTTGACAGCATCAATCTAAAATGAAATTAAAAATTTCATTTCCAAATAATAGAAATTTTATACTTAGGAATAAATTTAACAAAATAAGTATAAAATGTATGCTCTGAAAACTAAGAAACATTACTGAAAGAAATTAAAGAAGACCTAAATAAATGGAAAGACAGCCTAAGTTCATCAATCAGAATACAATACTGTGGAAATGGTACACCTTCCAAATTGACCTACAGATTCAACACAATCTTTATCAAAATCTCAACTGGCTTCTTTGCAGAGATTGACAAGCTGATCCCTGTAACTTCCAGATAGAAAGATATGCAAGGGAACCAGAATAGCCAAAAAAATTTGAAAAAGAGCAAAGTTTGAGGATTTACTTTTTTTTTTGAGACAGAGTTTCACTCTTGTTGTCCAGTCTGTGCAATGGTGGAGTTTCTCTCTTTTTGCCCAGGCTAGAGTGCAATGGCATGATCCTGGCTCACTGCAACCTTGGCCTCCTGGGTTCAAGTGATTCTCCTGCCTCAGCCTTCCTGGGATTACAGGTATGCACCACTACGCCCAGTTAATTTTTTTATTTTTAGTAGACACAGGGTTTCACCATGCTGGTCAGGCTGGTCTTGAACTCCTGACCTCACATCATCCACCTGCCCGGCCTCCCAAAGTGCTGGGATTACAGGCGTGAGCCACTACACCTGACCAGGATTTACATTTTCTGATTGCAGACTTACTACCAAGCTACAATATATGGTCAAACCCCATCTCTACTAAAAATACAAAAATTAGCTGGGCATGGTGGCGCAGCCTGTAGTCCCAGCTACTTGGGAGGCTGAGGCAGGAGAATTGCTTGAACCCAGGAGGTGGAGGTTGCAGTGAGCCGAGATCGCGCCATTGCACTCCAGCCTGGGTAACAAGAGCAAAACTCCATCTCAAAAAACAAAAAACAAAAAGCTACAATAATCAAGACATGTATATTTGTTATAATGGACTAAGGATACATAGATTGATGGAATAGAACTGAATGTCCAGAAATAAACCTTTACTTTACTGTAATTGATTTTTGACAAAGGTGATAAGACAATTCAATAGGAGAACAATTAGACAATTATTTCAATGAATGGTGCTTGGATAACTGGATATCCACATGCAAAATAATGAATTAGGATCCTTATCTCACACCATATACAAAACTTAAAATGAATCAAAACCCTAAATGTAAAAGCTAAAATTATAAAACTCTAAGGATAAAACAAAGGAGTACATCTTTGTGATCCTAGAGTAGGCAACCATTTTTTAGATATGACCCCCAAAGCATAAGCAACAAAAGAAAATATAGCTAAATTGAACTTCATCAAAATTTAAAATTTTTGTGATTCAAAGGACACCATCAAAAAAGTGAAAAGACAACCTACAGAATGAAAGAAAATAATTGTAAGTCATTTATCTGATAAGGAACTTGAATCTAGAATATATAAATAACTCTTACAATTCATAATAAAAGGACCAATAACCCAACTAAAACACAGGCAAACAACTTAAATCGATGTCCCTAAGAATAGAGAATAGCTGGGCGAAGGATCCAAGATGGCCATACAGGAAGAGCTCTGCAGTACAGTTCCCAGGGAGAACAACACAGAGGGTGAATGACCATCGCATTTCCAAACACGTTTTTACTGCCCACAGACCAGAAGATTCCCAGGCTGAAAAGCACCACGAGTTTCCAGCCCGGCTGTTTCAGCTAGCACAGCAGGTCTCCACACAAAAACTCACACAAATCTGGGTAGACGTTTCAACTGGTGCCTGGAATGCCTGAGAGACAGAGCC
The DNA here is from genome assembly GCA_963574635.1 of Cheracebus regulus. NCBI lineage: Eukaryota > Metazoa > Chordata > Mammalia > Primates > Pitheciidae > Cheracebus > Cheracebus regulus. The sequence continues at coordinate 6,924 of CAUYQU010088557.1, read as the reverse complement.
GCCATTCAACTGAAAAAAAGCAGGCTGAAAAAGGTGATCTGGCTGGGCAGAATCCATGCCCACAAAGACCAGCAATCTGAAATGCTCTGGATTGAGAATTTTGCAGCAAGCACAGCTGGACCGGGGAAAGGCATTTGCCATTACTGACGTAATCTACCATTACCGAGGCAGTCCACCATTACCAAGGCAGTCCATAATTACCGAGGCAGTCTGCCATTACTGAGGTAATCTGCCATTACAGAGGAAGTCAGCCATTATTGAGACAGACCGCAATTACCTAGGCAATTCTAACTATACCTCTATTAAAAAAAACTGCAAGGAAGTTGACACAGCAGCTGGGCAGAGCCCATGGTAGCTCAACAACGCCTCTGCTAGTGGACTGTGAATAGGCTACCTCCTTGCTGGGCAGGGCATATCTGAAAAAAAAAAAAGGCACCAGTACATCAGGAACTTATAAATAAAGTCCCACCTTTCCAGGACAGAGCACCTGGGAAAAAAAAGGCAGTTATGAGTTCTGCTGCAGCAGACTTAAACATACCTGCCCAGCAGCTCTGAACAGAACAACGGAGCTCACAGTTCAGCACCTGAGCTCCTATAAGGGACAGACTGTCTCCTCAAGCAGCTCCCTGACCCTTGTTTATCCAAAGAGACACTTCATAAAGGAGAGCTCAGGCTGACATCTGGTGGGTATCCTTCAGAGACAAAGATAACAGAAGAAACTGGCAACAACCTTTATGGTTCTGCAGCCATCGCAGGTTATCCCCAGGCAAGTAGGGTCTGGAGCGGACCTCCAGCAGTCCTACAGCAGAGGGGACTGACTGTTAGAAGGAAAACTAAAAAATGGAAAGAAATAACTTCAACATCAACAAAAAGGACGTCCACTCAGAGACCCCATCTGAAAGTCACTAACTACAAAGATCACAGGTAGATAAATCCACAAAGATGGGAAGAAAGCAGCACAAAAGTGATGAAAACACCCAAAACCAGAACGCCTCTCCTCCAAGGGATCACTACTCCTCACCAGCAAAGGAACAAAGCTGGATGGAGACTGATGAATTGACAGAAACAGGCTTCAGAAGGTGGGTAATAACAAACTTCTCTGAGCTAAAAGAATACATTCTAACCGAATGCAAAGAAACTAAGAACATTGAAAAAAGGTTTGACAAAATGCTAAGGAGAATAAACAGCTTAGAGAAGAATGTAAATGAATCAATGGAGCTGAAAAACACAACATGAGAACTTTGCAAAGCATACACAACTTTCAATAGCTGAATTGACCAAGCAGAAGAAAGGATATCAGTGATTGAAGATCAACTCAATGAAATAAAATGAAAAGGCAAAATTAGAGAAAAAAGAGTAAAAAGAAGTGAACAAAGCCTCCAAGAAATATGGGATTAGGTGAAAACACCTAATCTACGTATGATAGATGTAACTGAATGTGATGGAGAGAATGAATCCAAGCTGGAAAACACTCTTCAGGACATTATCCAGGAGAGCTACCCCAACCTAGCAAGGCAGGCCGATATTCAAGTTCAGGAAATACAGAGAACACCACAAAGATATTCCTCAAGAAGAGCAATCCCAAGGCACATAATCATCAGATTCATCAAGGACGAAATGAAGAAAAAAATGCTAAGGGCAGCCAGAGAGAAATGTCAGGTTACCCACAAGGGGAAGCCCATCAGACTCACAGCAGATCTCTCAGCAGAAACTCTGCAAGCCAGAAGACAGTTGGGGCCAATATTCAACATCCTTAAAGAAAAGAACTTTCAACCTAGAATTTCATATCCAGCTAAACTAAGCTTCATAAGCGAAGAAGAAATAAAATCCTTTATGAACAAGCAATTGCTCAGAGATTTCGTCACCACCAGGCCTGAGTTACAAGAGCTCCTGAAAGAAGCACTAAACATAGAAAGGAACAACCAGTATCAGCCACTCCAAAAATGTACCAAATGGTAAAGACCATTGACACAATGAAGAAACTGCATCAACTAATGGGCAAGACAACCAGCTAGCATCAAAATGGCAGGATCAAATTCACACATAACAATACTAACCTTAAATGTAAAAGGGCTAAATGCCCGAATCAAAAGATACAGACTGGCAAATTGGATAAAAACTGAAAACCCATCAGTGTGCTGTATCCAGGAAACCCATCTCACATGCGAGGATACACATAGGCTCAAAATAAAGGGATGGAGCAAGATTTACCAAGCAAATGGAGAGCAAAAAAGAAAAAAAAAGCAGGAGTTGCAATCCTAGTCTCTGATAAAATAGACTTTAAACCAACAAAGATCAAAAGAGACAAAGAAGGGCATTACATAATGGTAAAAGGATCAATGCCACAAAAGCTAACGATCCTAAATATATACAAACCCAATACATAAAGCAAATTCTTCTAAATATATAAAGAATATATAAATATATAAATATATATATATAAAGAATTTGCTTTATGTATTGGGTTTGTATATATTTAGGATCGTTAGCTCTTCTTGTGGCATTGATCCTTTTACCATTATGTGATGCCCTTCTTTGTCTCTTTTGATCTTTGTTGGTTTAAAGTCTATTGCATTTTAGGTTCCGGGGTACATGTAAAGAACATGCAGGATTGTTGCATAGGTACATACATCACAATGTGGTTTGCTGCCTCTATCCCCCTCATCACCTATATCTGGCATTTCTCCCCATGTTACCCCTCCCCAACTCCCTATCCCCACTGTCCCTCCTCTAGTACCCCCTACACAGACCTCAGTGTGTGATGCTCCCCTCCCTGTGTCCATGTGTTCTCATTGTTCAACATCCACCTATGAGTGAGAACATGTGGTGTTTGATTTTCCGTTCTGTGTCAGTTTGCTGAAAGTGATGGCTTCCAGATTCATCCATGTCTCTACAAAGGACACGAACTCATCATTTTTTTGGCTGCCTAGTATTCCATGGTGTATACGTGCCATATTTTCCCTGTCGAGTCTATCATCAATGGGCATTTGGGTTGGTTCCAAGTACTATTGTAAACAATGCTGCAATGAACATACATGTGAATATGTCCTTATAATAGAATGATTTATAATTCTTTGGATATATACCCAGTAATGGGATTGCTGGGTCAAATGGGATTCCTGGGTCAATTGGAATTTCTATTTCTAGGTCCTTGAGGAATCACCACACTGTCTTCCACAATGGTTGAACTAATTTACACTCCCATCGACACTGTAAAAGTGTATTTCTCTGCATCGTCTCCACCATCTGTTGTCTCCAGATTTTTACTGATCGCTATTCTAACTGGCATGAGATGGTATCTCAATGTAGTTTTGATCTGCATTTCTCTAATGACCAGTGATGATGAGCATTTTTTCATGTTTTTTGGCCTCATATATGTCTTCTACATAAAGCAAATTCTTAACGACCTACAAAGAGACTTAGACTCCCACACAATAATAGTTGGAGACTTTAACACTCCACTGTCAATATTAAACAGATCAACAAGACATAAAATTAACAAGAATATACAGGACTTGAACTCATATCTGGAAAAGCAAACCTAATAGACATCTACAGAACTCTCCCCACCAAATCCACAGAATATATATTCTTCTCAGCACCACACCACACCTACTCTAAAATTGACCACATAATTGGAAGTAAATCACTCCTCAGCAAATGCAAAAGAACGGAAATCATAACAAATATTCTCTCAGATCACAATGCAATCAAGTTAGAACTCAGAATTCAGAAACTAACTGAGAACTGCACAGCTTCATGGAAACTGAATGACTGGCTTTTGGATGTTGACTGGATAAAAAATGAAATGAAGGCAGAAATAAAGATGTTCTTTGAAACCAAAGAGAACGAAGACACAACATACCAGAATCTCTGGAACACATTTAAAGCAGTGTCTAGAGGAAAATTTATAGCAATAAATGCCCACATGAGAAGCAAGGAAAGATCTAAAATCGACACCCTATTATCAAAATTGAAAGAACTAGAGAAACAAGATTAAAAAAAACTCAAAAGCTAGCAGAAAACAAGAAATAACTAAGATCAGAGCAGAACTGAAGGAGATAGAGACACAAAAAACTCTTCAACAAATCAATAAATCCAGGAGCTGGTTTTTTAAAAAAGATCAATAAAATAGACAGACTTCTAGCCAGATTTATAAAAAAGAAAAGAGAGAAGAATCAAATAGATGCAATAAAAAACAATAAAGGGGAGGGATATCACCACAGATTCCACAGAAATACAAATTACCATCAGAGATTACTACAAACAACTCTATGCACATAAACCAGTAAACCTGGAAGAAATGGATAAATTCCTGGACACTTGTACCCATCCAAGCCTAAACCAGGAAGAAGTCGAAACCCTGAATAGACCAATAACAAGGGCTGAAGTTGAGGCAGCAATTAATAGCCTACCAAACAAAAAAAGCCCAGGTCCAGATGGGTTCACAGCTGAATTCTACCAGACATACAAAGAGGAGCTGGTACCACTCCTTCTGAAATTATTTCAAACAATACAAAAAGAGGGAATCCTTCCCAAATCATTTTATGAGACCAACATCATCCTGATACCAAAAGCCGGCAGAGACTCAACAAAAAAAGAAAACCTCAGGCCAATATCCACGATGAACACAGATGCAAAAATCTTCAATAAAATACTGGCAAACTAATTGCAACAGCACATCAAAAAGCTTATTCATCATGATCAAGTAGGCTTCATCCCGGGGATGCAAGTCTGGTTCAACATACACAAGTCTATAAATGTAATGCACCATATAAACAGAACCAATGACAAAAACCACATGATTATCTCAATAGATGCAGAGAAGGCCTTCGACAAAATTCAATAGCGCTTTATGCTAAAAACTCTAAATAAACTAGGTATCAGTGGAACATATCTCAAAATAATAAAAGCGATTTACAACAAACCCACAGCCAATATCATACTGAATGGGCAAAAACTGTAAGCATTTCCTTTGAAATCTGGCACTAGACAAGGATGACGTCTCTCACCACTCCGATTCAATACAGTATTGGAAGTTCTAGCCAGAGCAATCAGGAAGAAAAAGAAATAAAGGGTATTCAATTAGGAAAGGAGGAAGTCAAATTGTCTCTATTTGCAGACAACACAATTGTATATTTATAAGACCCCATCATCTCAGCCCAAAATCTCCTGAAACTGATAAGCAACTTCAGCAAAGTCTCAGGATACAAAATCAATGTGCAGAAATCACAAGCATTCCTATACACCAACAGACTTAAAGAGAGCCAAATCAAGAGTGAACTGCCATTCACAGTTGCTACAGAGAGAATAAAATATCTAGGAATACAACTAACAAAGGGTATAAAGGACCTCTTCAAAGAGAACTACAAACCACTGCTCAAGGAAATAAGAGAGGACATAAACAGATGGAGAAACATTTCATGCTCATGGTTAGGAAGAATCAATATTGTGAAAATGGCCATACTGACTAAAGTAATGTATAGATTCAACACTATCCCCATCAAGCTACCTACAATCTTTTTCACAGAACTGGAAAAAACTATCTGAAACTTCATATGGAACCAAAAGAGAGCCCGCACGGCCAAGACAATCCAAAGCAAAAAGAACAAAGCTGGAGGCATCACACTACCTGACTTCAAATTATACTACAAGGCTACAGTAATCAAAACAGCATGGTACTGGTACCAAAACAGAAATATAGACCAACGGAACAGAACAGAGGCCTCAGAGGCAACACCACATATCTACAACCATCTGATCTTTGACAAACCTGACAAAAACAAGCAATGGGGAAAGGATTCCCTGTTTAATAGACGGTGTTGGGAAAACTGGCTAGCCATGTGCAGAAAGGATTAAAGACTTAACCATAAGACCTAACACCATAAAAACCCTAGAAGAAAACCTAGGCAAAACCATTCAGGACATAGGCATAGGCAAGGACTTCATGACTAAACCACCAAAAGCATTAGCAACAAAAGATAAAATAGACAAATGGGATCTAATTAAACTCCAGAGCTTCTGTACAGCAAAAGAAACAATCTGTAGGGTCAACCGGCAACCAACAGAATGGGAAAACATTTTTGCAATCTACTCATCTGATAACGGGCTAATATCCAGAATCTACAAAGAACTAAAACAGATTTACAAGAAAAAAACAAACAAACCCATTTAAAAGTAGGCAAAGGAGAGATCCAAGATGGCCGATTAGCAACAGCTCAGGAATGTAGCTCCCAGTGAAAGTGCAGAGAACGAGTGTACGCCACACTTTCCGATGAATTTTTGTTGCCCACAGACTGGGAGATTCCTGGCAGAGGAGACACAAGGGTCGCCAGCGCAACTCTTTTGGCCGGTGCGGCTGTTTTGCCGGTGCCCCAGCATGGCGCTTCCCGGTGTGGAGTATACGGGATGGTCGGGCTCAGCTGGTCCCATCCCCACAAGGAGAACAGCAATTGGAAGCGCTGAGGACTGAGAGTTTCACAGCAAGCACAGCAAACCCAGGAAGGTCCGGCTCTGTGGGGAATAGGCATCCGCCAAAGGAAAACTGAGAAACAGAAAAACTTCATCACCGGGCGGAGAGAGATCCAAGATGGCCACGTAGCTGCAGCTCAGGATTGTAGCTCCCAGTGTAAGCGCAGAGAGCGAGTGGACGCTGCAATTGCAGACAAATTTTTGATGCCCACAAACTGGGAGATTCCTGGCGAAGGAGCAACATGGGTCGCCAGCGCGACTCTTTTGGCCGGCGTGGCTGTTTTGCTGGCGCCCTGGCGCGGCGCTTCTTGGTGCAGAGTATATGGGACTGGGTGCCCTGTTGGGCTCCGCTGGTCCCATCCCCACAAGGAGAACAGCAATTGGAAGCACTGAGGACTGAAAGCAAGCACAGCTGAAGCCGGGAAGGCCCAGCTCTGTGGGGAAGGGGCGTCC
>CAUYQU010088555.1:0-17316 GCA_963574635.1 Cheracebus regulus | reverse complement strand
TAGGACTCTGTCCAAATTAAAATAAAATAAAAACAAGGGAATTAATGTCACATTGTCCGCGTGCCGTCATTGGTCCTGTGCCCTCTGGGGTCTCACAGGAGCTGCTCATTCTGTGGAACCACAGTTCAGGATCCCGCCACTGTGGGATTGAATGGTAGGATTGAATCCTAAATTTCTTGGGCTGATGGAAACTATAAGGTCCCTGGCGACAGTGCAGGGGCAGAGCTGCATGGGCCTCCTCACCGCCTCCCCCTCTGCAGTGGCTTCTAATATTGCCCAGAGCCACCACAGCATTCTACTGGGAAGCAATGCCCAGCTGTTTCTACTTGGCATTCAAGGTCCTCCCAACACTTCAATCCTTCCTCCCCCATTCCCTCTACCAACCCCACCTGCCAGTGTCCCAGAAGGCTCCTTCCTTCCTCTCTCCTTGGCAAACCCCTATACATCCTTCAAGCCATCTTATATTTATTTTTATTTTTATTTTTTCTGAGACGGAGTCTCCCTCTGTTGCCCACGCTGGAGTGCAGTGGCATGATTTTGGCTCACTGCAACCTCCGCCTCCTGGGTTCAAGCAATTCTCCTGCCTCGGCCTCCTGAGTAGCTGGGACTGCAGATGCACTCCATCATTCCTGGCTAATTTTACTTTTTGTATTTTTTTAGTAGAGATGGGGTTTCACTATGTTGGCCAGGCTGCTCTCGAACTCCTGACCTCAGACAATCTGCCCACCTCAGCTTCCCAAAGTGCCAGGGTTACAGGTGTGAGCCACTCTGGGCTTGGCCCCTTCAAGCCATCTTTGTTTTTTGGTGCTGTGATTCAAATCCCTTCGAGCCATCTTAAACGCCAGCTCTGACCTCCCCTGGAGCCCGCTGCCTGCATTTCCAGAGACCATGCCCCTCCCGGGCAGGGCCTCCATCACAGCCCCTGCACTGCAGCCCTCAGCACCACTGTGGGGCTCAGGGAAGGACCTCCCGGTGTCTGTTACATAAGGGAGTCCAGCAGGGTTCCTGTCCTGAAATCATTTGTAATTAAGGACAATGGCTAACATTTCCAACCGTTTTCACCCTCACAGTCTTATCTGAGCACGATCACCTGCTCCCAGTGACCTGTAGCCACATTAGTTGGAGGTGCGCAAGCCAAGGGGGTGACTGGCCTGGGGTAGAAAGTCATCCCTGGAGCAGACAGACGAGTCCTGGACTCTGGGGCTGGGGGATTTTAAAGGAGGAAATGAGCTCCTCATCTCCTACTGTCAAGGGTGTTCAGGGTGGTTTCCTAGTAACATGCAGCAGAGCTGTCGGTGGGCCCGCAGCTGGCCCTGGACTGCAAGTTCCTTAAGGACGGTGTCTTGTTCCTAGGTCTGGCCATGGCGCCCAGCACAGCACCCAAGTATGTTTGAATGAGTTAAGGCGAAAATAGGGAATGGGCTGGGCAAGCCCTGGTCTGATCCAGGTCACGGCCTTTTTCAGGCAGGAGATCAAGGCTGCTGTGAGAGGGCGAGCCTCCTGCAATCTCCGCAGCAGGACCTTCCCTTGAGGACTAGGGCTTTGCACTTAGAGCAAGCTGCCCCTGGAAACCTCGTGAGGACCTGCAGGAAAATGGAGGGGGCAGGAGGCTCTGAGGCTGGCTGGAGTCAACAAAAAGAACCCGTGGCTTCGGGGAGATGTGCCTCCCTGGTACTTACTCACAGACGCTGCTGCTCCCCGGGTGGTCCTCTGTGCTCTGCTCTGCAGACACCTTGAGAAAGATGAAATGGGATATTCAAAGACTCAGCAGTGCAGGCTGCCTGAGGCTTTGGCTTTGTGTGGACAGATGATGACCACCACTTTCAACCCAGGATCCATAAACCTCAGAGCTTATGGATCTTGAGCTGTTGAGTTCCATCTACTCATTGCACAGGCGAGAAAACGGAGGCTGCAAGAGGAGAGCGACTTGGAAAGCTCGTGCACAGAGCAAGTGGCAAAGTCAGGGCCAGGCTCAACGCCACCCAGACGGCCACCCATGTGAGGGCACCATCTCTCACCTCCAAGGGTCATGTGACCCACTGCCACCTAGCATGAGGATACCCCATGTGGTCACCTCCAGGGATCATGTGACTCTCTGCCACGAAGACACCTTGTGACACTTCCAGGGATCATGTGACCCAGTGTCACCTAGCATGGTGGCACCCGTGTGTCACTCCAGGGGTCATGTGACTCACTGCCACCTAGCACAAGGACACCCTATGTGGTCACCTCCAGGGATCATGTGACCCAGTGTCACCTACCATAAGGACACCCCGTGTGTCACCTCTATGGGTCATGTGACCTACTGCCACCTAGCATGAGGACACCCATATCACTTCCAGAAACCACGCCCCCCCCGACCCCACTCTAAACATTGTCCAGAACCTCTCCCTGCTGCTCTGCAGTGCTTTTTCTTCATAAGGCAATGATGTGTCTACACAGCACGCAGCTGCCGTGGAGTCTATGTTCCAGTAGCCCACTTGCCTATCCGTGCCGGGCCAGAACCACCCCGTCTCAACCCTGCTGTTAGGCAAGCCTTGCTGTCTGCTAACGCTTGTCTTTCCGGCTTCTTTCTTCTTCCAAGAGTCTTGGTGATTCTTGGCTGTTGGCACTTCCAGGTACAGGGGCTCCTCAGCTTACAATGGGGTTATGTCCCAAAGAACACATTGGAAAGTGAGAAAATCCTATGTTGACTCATCGAAATCAGGGACCATCTATACATGTATTATAATCAGCTTGTGATATTTGGGGGGAAAAACTGTGGGGATTTTTCTAGGGTTGTATTAAACTACAGGTCATTTTAGGGGGACTTATAGATTTACACTAATGAGTCTTTGAATTTATAAATAAATTCATTTAGGACTCCTTTAGTGTCGTCTAAGAAGTTATCATTTTCCCTATAGAGATACCATGGATAGCTCTTTTCATTTTATGTATTTATTTTTTGTTTGTTTTTTGAGACAGAGTTTTGCTCTTACCAGGATGGAGTACAATGGCACAATCTCAGCTCACTGCAACCTCTGCCTCCCAGGTTCAAGTGATTTTCCTGCCTCAGCCTCCAGAGTAGCTGGGATTATGGTCGTGCGACACCATGCCTGGCTTATTTTGTATTTTTAGTAGAGACGGGGTTTCTTCATGTTGGTCAGGCTCATCTTGAACTCCCAGCTCAGGTGATCCACCCGCCTTGGCCTCCCAGAGTGCTGGGATTACAGGCGTGAGCCACCATATCTGGCCTATTTATTTATTTTTGAGACAGAGTTTTGCTCTTGTTGCCCAGGCTGGAGAGCAATGGCGTAGTCTCAGCTCACTGCAACCTCCGCCTCCTGGGTTCAAGTGATTCTCCTGTCTCAGCCTCCTGAGTAGCTGGGATTACAGGTGCCTGCCACCACACCTGGCTAATTTTTGTAATTTTAGTAGAGACAGGGTTTCCCTATGTTGGCCAGGCTGGTCTTGAACTCCTGACCTCAGGTGATCTGCCTGCCTCAGCCTCCCAAAGTGCTGAGATTACAGGCATGAGTCACCATGCCTAGCCAGATATCTCTTTTTAGACCAATTCCTAGATAGCTACTTGGTAATTTTAATGTTATTTTCAATGTTATCTTTTAAAAATAAAAATTTCTGCCTGCCTGATGCTTCAGAAATGACTGAGATACATACATTTTTTAAAAAATTTCTTTCTTGGGCTAGGTGTGGTGGCTCACACCTGTAATCCCAGTACTTTGGGAGGCTGAGGTGGGTGCATCATGAGGTTAGGAGATTGAGACTGTCCTGGCTAACACGGTGAAACCCCATCTCTACTAAAAATACAAAAAATTAGCCAGGCATGGTGGCAGGCACCTGTAGTCTCCGCTACTCGGAGGCTGAGGCAGGAGAATTGCTTGAACCTGGGAAGCAGAGGTTGCAGTGAGCCAAGATCGCACCACTGCACTCCAGCCTGGGTGAGAGAGTGAGACTCAGTCTAAAAAAAAAAAAGTTTTCTTTCTTTTCTTTTTGATTTTTTGAGACAGGGTCTTGCTCTGTTACCCAGACTGGAGTGCAGTGGCCTGATTATAGCTCACTGCAGCCTCTACCTCCTGGGCTCAAGCGAACCTCCCATGTCAGCGTCTCATGTCAGCGTCTCATGGCATGGGACTACAGGCTCATGCCACCATGCACAGCTAATTTTTCATTTTTTGTAGAGACGGGGTCTCACTATGTTGCCCTGGCTGGTTTTAAAGTCCTGGACTCAAATGATCCTCCTATCTTGGCCTCCCAAAGTGCTGGGATTACAGGCATGAGCCACTGGGCCTGGCCAGAGATATATGAATTTATCTTGTGCTCAGCACTCTTACTGAACTCTCTTATTAGTTCTAATAATTCATGGATTTCTTTGGATTTTCTTCCCATTCACATGATCTGGGAATAATGACCATTTGATTTTTCCCTTTCTGATCCTTATACATTCTCCCCCTACCCTTTCTGCACTGGCTGGGACCTTCAGTAGTACAGTGAAAGGAAGTGATGATGACAGGCATCTCCATCTTAATCCTTTATTAAAAGCAAAAGTTTCCATCACATAATGAGTGAATAAGATATTTGCTGTAATTTCTTCTCTGGCTATCTTTTATCAGGTCCTTGTCTCTCTATGTTGTGTTCTAGGTCATTTCTATCTCCCTCTCTCCATCTCACCAATCCTCTCTTCATCTCTGTCTAATCTGTTAAACCCGTACCATTGATATCTTTCATTTTGCTTATGGTATTTTCCATTTCTAGAAGTCCTATTTGGTTATTTTTCAAATCTTCTAGGTCACTTTCTATAGTCCTTGTCCTTTGCAGGTGTTTTCTTTAAACATAATAAACGTAGTTGATTATAATCTGTGTCTGGCGATCTTAGTAACTGAGATCTTCATTGGCATATTTTTGTTTATTGTTTCTTGTAAGTCTTCACTTGCTTATTTGAGGAGTTGGTTATTTTTTGTCGTTTGCAGCTTGTCATCCTTGAAAAATTCCCTATGTGTATTCTTTGAGGCCTAAGAGGAATGTGCCTTCCTCCAGAGAGGCGATGCATTTGCTTTTGCCAGGCACATAGCAGGCATCCCTGGCCTGAAACCACTTTAAATTAAATCCTTTAATATGATTTAAAGGATTTTAAATTAATCCTTTAATTTAAAGGATTTAATGTAAAGTAGTTTGGACCATCCAGGTGATGAGAATTTAGGCTGCAAACATAAGAGGTGCCTGGATTGAGCATACAACTTCTCAGAGCTTGCAAGTTCTTTCTGTTCAAAGGAAAAACTTTAGGGTAAATAGGTGTGCATGACTACAAAGAAACCCACTCCAGCTGCAGGTGCTAGTCAACCAGTTTTTGGTTCATAAATATACATGGTCATAAAAGAACTCACAGACGTTTAAAGGCGGAAAGTGCAAGAAAGAATAATCAAGATGAACCACCCAGGCGTGGTGGCTCACACCTGTAATCCCAGCAATTTGGGAGGCTGAGGCCAGCGGATCACTTGAGGTCAGGAGTTTGAGACCAGCCTGGCCAACATGGTGAAACCCATCTCTACTAAAAATACAAAACTTAGCTAGGTGTGGTGGCAGGCACCTGTAATCCCAGCTATTGGGGAGGCTGAGGCAGGAGAATTGCTGGAACCCAGAAGGTAGAGGCTGCAGTGAGCTAAGACCGCACCACTGCACTCCAGCCTGGGTGACAGAGCAAGACTCCGTCTCAAAAAATAATAATAATCTTTTTTTTTAATTTAAAAAAATTAAATAGGTAAGTCTCTAGGAAGGGCCGAGCAGGTGGAGACAGACCATATACCAGAAACCAAGAGTCAGGTGGCCTCACCTGGTCATCAGTGACACTGGAAGCCAGTGTTATAATGGCTGCAAAGGTGCAAGGGAAAGCTGTTTTGAACTCAGAATTTTAATCCCAAATAAACTATTAATCAGGTACTAAAGCAAATGAAAGATATTTTCAGACCTACAAAGACTCAAAGTTTATCTCCTATTACCTTTCTGGGGAAAAAAAATATTTTTAAAAGATTTTTTTTTCTAAATCATAGAAGACAGAGGTTTCACGAGCCTAATGGAATTAACCCAGGAATGCAAAGTAGTGGAAACTTCTGGATAATATGTAATAGGACCGGAAAGCAACCTGTCAATGTCCAAAGTTTCCATGACATCAACTGAGCGATCAGGCCAGCTGTCCCAAGTATCTGCAGAGCTCATGTGTGAAAGGACCACACTCCCCTTTCTGTCCCGGGGCTCAGTGTGTCCGCGCTGGAGGGAGATGGGTAGTGTTCAACACAAGGGGACTAGGTCAGAGCTGCCTGCAAGGGAGAGGCTGCCCCGGGAGGCAGTGAGATACCTGTCACTGAAGCCAGACAGAGGCTGGGTGATCCAACAGCTCATGCTCCCCGCTCAAATTCAAAATCGAGGCAAAACACACACCCTGAAGTCATGCACTTCTATTTCTAGGGTCGCCACGAATGCTCAGCAGGTGAGGAGGAAGAGTGCAAGGGAGAGGAGGGATCGTGACAACAGGGTATTCGTGCTCACCCCTCCTCACCTCCCAGGCCCTGGTGTACTTGGTTCAATGCCAAGGAGCTCCCCAGGGGTTCCCTCCTCTCTCAGCCTGGCCCGGTGCCCTCTGACGGGTGTGGCTTTACCCTGACTTCCATCCTTGTGCTCCATATGCTGTTTTGTAAATGGGCTGAGATACAGAACCTCTTTAATTTTTATTTTTTCCTTTTTTTTGACATGGAGTCTTGCTGTCACCAAGGCTGGAGTGCAGTGGCGCAATCTCAGCTCATCGCAACCTCAGCTTCCTGGGTTCAAGCGATTCTCCTGCCTCAGCCTCCTCCTGAGTAGCTGGGATTACAGGTATGCGCCACCATGCTCGGCTAATTTTTGTATTTTTAGTAGAGATGGGGTTTCACCATGTTGGCCAGGCTGGTCTTGAACTCCTGACCTCAAGTGATTCACTCACCTCAGCCTCCCAAAGTGCTGGGATTCCAGGTATAAGCCACTGCACTCAGCCTCTTTACTTATTTGAGACAGGGCGTTTCTCTGTTGCCCAGGCTGGAGTGCAGCGGCCTGATCACGGCTCCCTGCAGCACCAACTCCTGAGCTCAAGTGATCCTCCCACCTCTGCCTCCTAAAAAGTGCTGGGATTACAGGCGTGAGCCACCAACCCAACCTGAAAACCTCTTAACGCTAAGGCGGGGCCAGGCTCATGCCTGTAATCCCAGCACTTTGGGAGGCCGAGGCTGGCGGATCACGAGGTCAAGAGTTCGAGACCAGTCTGGCCAACTAGTGAAATCCTGTCTCTACTAAAAATACAAAAATTAGCTGGGCGTGGTGGTGTGTGCCTGTAGTCCCAGCTACTCGGGAGGCTGAGACAGGAGAATCGCTTGAACCCAGGAGGCAGAGGTTGCAGTGAGCCGAGATCATGCCACTGCACTCCAGCCTGGGTGACAGAGCGAGACTCTGTCTCCAAAAAAAAAAAGAAGGTGGGATTGAACCATCTCTGAGGTCCCTTAAGCTCAAGTCATCTCAAATGTCAGCAATGTAAAGAAATGACAGTGGTCTGGCCATTTATTATCAAAAAACAGAGCTCAGTGTTGATCAGAATGGCGGCCTTGGCCAGGGGCTGCTTCCCTGCTGGGAAATGGGCTCATGGCATTTGGGGACAGAAGGACCTCTGTTCTGCGCAGACCACTGTTGTGCCTTCCTCCCCGGAGTCTGCCTCAGCCCCATGGGACTCAAAGCTCCAAGTCTAAGAGCTCTTGGTCAGCGTCTCTCCAGGAGAGCAGAGCTGGCATCGTCCTGTTCACGGCCTTTCTGCACCCTGCGTGCCCAGTGCCCAGCAACAGCCACCACGGCTCTCGGCAGGGCAGGGAGCGTGAGGTTATACCCCTGACCCCAACGCAGCCAGGCTTCTAACCATCTACTGCAGCCAGCAGCCGGGGACCGTGGAGGGAGAGCCTCTGAGGTTGCCCGCTCCTCCCTGCCTCTAGGCACTGGGCTTCTCATATCTTGAGATCCTACTCTTTTTATAGAACTCCAGAGAGGACAATTCTTCCTTCAGTTTCAGGTGTTCTCCATGTTCCAGGCTTGGCATCCCTCCCGACCCATCCACACGCTCTCCCTCAGCAACTGTACTCTGGCGTGGCATCAGCCACTATCCAAATGCTGATGTCCACAAAGTGATAGTGCCAGCTCCAACCAGGTTTTGTGGTCAACAGGAATTTCGGACAGCCCACGCTAATTATCCAGCTAAGAGTCAGAACTAAACTACAAAACTAGGCCGATCTTGTTCATGGCATATCTTCTCAATGGCACAAGCAGGGAGTCGTGAAGTCTTTCTAGAAACTCACTCTCCCTTGCTCGTCACTCTCGGTGGCTCACCTCACCTCCTCCTCCATCTCTTACCTGGATTCCTCCCCACCTGGGCTCCTGCCCCATGCAGTCTTCCCCAGCGCAGCCTCCCCACCACTGTGTAGCCTTGCATACCACGGGCTGGCAAGACACACGGGAAACTGAGAAGCTGCTTGGATCTGGAGATGGGAACTGGGGAAAAGGTGGGAAACAGGTGGAAGGGAAACTTTCTTTGTAGCTACCTTTTCCATGTCCCCTTGTGTGCCTGTGCATTACCTCTTCTCATTTTTAAAATAAACATTTTAAAATAATAAAACACAGAACAGGACAGTTCAACCTCTTAGCCTGGAATCCTGTGAAAATGTGACCCAAACCTGTCTCATTGGTTTCTGCTCTCCGACATCGCCTAGCTGAATGGCATATAAACTCCAGGCTGTTCAGAAGTGCTTCTGGGCCAGGCATGGTGGCTCATGCCTGTAATCCCAGCACTTTGGGAGGCCAAGGCGGGTGGATCACCTGAGGTCGGGAGTTCAAGACCATCCTGGCCAACAAGAGACAGCCAAACCTGTCTCTACTAAAAAGACAAAAATTGGCCAGGTGTGGTGGCATATGCCCACAGTCCCAACTACTTGGGAGGCTGAGACAGGAGAATCGCTGGAACCCAGGAGGTGGAGGTTGCAGTGAGCTGAGACTGCACAAGACTCCATCTCAAAAAAAAAAAAGGAAAAAAAGAGCGCTTCTGGAGCTCTGGGGTTTTCTACACATTGTTTCCTCTTTATGGAATGCTCCGCCTTTGTCAACTGCTGGAACACATTAGTGATCCTTCAGAACCAACTCATGGAAGACTTCTGCCTTGGGCGGGAGTCCAGAGCTTCCGTGTGTGCACTCACCAGAGCGTGCCTCTGCCACATGCTTCCACACTCACTTACGCACCCTTCCCAGCACGGCCAGGAGCTTTCTGGGGGTCAGCACCATGCTTTCTTCTTGTCCCCTAGATGGATCAAAACATCACTTATTGCCATTTAACTTTGTGTTCTTTGCTACAGACTTGAGTGCAGGCAGATAGTCGCCGTCTTCAGGACAGTGACTTTGTGTGGCTGCAAGTCTGTAAAGTTCTCCATCACCGTGACGTCCCTCTGTGGAGCTGCTGTCCAGCCAGGCACTCATTGCGACTGCTCTCTTTTCACCTTCACGTCTCAAAGCAGCTGCATGCCAGGATTACTGTAAAGTCCTGGCTGGGGTAATAGGCAAGAAAATTATCTGGATGCTCCATGGCCAGAGCAAATGGAAATTTCCCCAAAATGGTGGACGACAGAGTCCCTCAGCCTAAGGAGAGGACACTATTGTCTGAGGCTTCCTTGCAAAGAATGGGCTATATTCTCAGCATCAGAAAAATTCGCAGATAACGTACTTCCTTTGATCTTGAGTGACCCGGATTTACAGGCAGAGGGAGGAAAACAGTCTGAAGTACCACCTGCTAGTAAAAATACTGAATCTGGCCAGGCATGGTGGCTCACGCCTGCAATCCCAGCACTTTGGGAGGCCGAGGTGGGCAGATCACCCGAGGTTAGGAGTTCAAAAATAGCCTGACCCATATGGTGAAACCCCCGCCTTTACTAAAAATACAAAAAAATTAGCCAGGCGCGCTCCTATAGTCCCAGCTACTCAGGAGGCTGAGACAGGAGAATCACTTTGAACCCAGAGACAGAGGTTGCAGTGGGCCGAGATCGAGCCATTGCACTCCAGCCTGGGTGACAGAGCAAGACTCTGTCTCAAAAAAATAAAAATACTGCATCTATGTCTACTTGATTAAACCAAAATTTCTTCTCCAAGGGTTCCTTCGATTTTCACGAGAGCATCTAATGCTCCAAACCACCTCTTATCCAGCCCATCCTGGGACAGATTTTCTGGTGAATTCTGTGTCCAGCAGAGCCATCCCTACCACCATCCACTCCCGCTGTGCTGTAAAAGGAGCCTTCCAGCGAGAGCTGACTGCCCCGCACGCCTGTGTCCTGTCTCCATGAACTCCAGCCCAAGGCGCCCCCACCACTCTCTGGCCGTCTCTCACCACGGACCCTGAGATGTCCTAGTGGCTCCATGTGACCACCAACTCTCAGGGTTCCCACATCACAGCAGCAAGCAGCACCTCCAGGAGCTGAGCACACCCTCCGTCCTAAGCGCCTTCCTCCCTTGGCTTCCGGATGCTGCCTTCTCTTGGTTCTCTCCCCTTTACTGGCTGTTCTTTAGGATGCCCCCATTTCACGGGGCGCGGTGGCTCACGCCTGTAATCCCAGCTCTTAGGGAGGCAGAGTTGGGAGGATAGCTTGAGCCTAGGAGTTCAAGACCTGCCTGGGCAATATAGCAAGACTCTGTTCTCCACAAAAAGGAAACAAAAAGGATGCCCCCATCTCCTCAGCCTTTGACCAGCGTGCTCAACGCCTGGCCTCATCCCACGTTAGTTCACATAAGCGCACTCCGGCAGCATCGTCACTGGTGATCCCATCTAATCTCATGGGTTTAAATCCTCCCATGTTCTAATGGCCCCTAAATTAACTCCCAGCCTGACCTCTCCCCTGAATGCCAAACTCGGACACAGATCTACTCACTTGACATCTCTGGATATCTGATAGGCATCTCACATTTAAAATGCTGAAAACCAACTTCCTGGTTCACGACACCCCAAATCTGCCTCTTCCACATTTTCTGTGTCTATGCATGGCAGCTACATCCCTCCGGCCGCTCCAGCCAGGAACTCTGGGGTCACCTTTGATTCCTTTCTTCCCACCAGTAAGTCCATAAGCCAACTGCCCCTCACCACCGCCCACCAACCTGGTCCAAGCCATCCCGAGTCTCACTTGGATGCCTGCAGAAGCTCCCCTCCCCCAGCACAACTCCAGTTTCTGTGCCTACCACCTCGCTCCCTCTTTGTTCACTCTGTCTCAAAAAACAAAAACAAAACAAAATATAATATTCAGAATGATGATTCAGGGAAAAACAGAATCAGCCTCTAAGACATTCCCAGTCAACAGTGGTTAAAATGTTTAAATGTGGGTGCTTAACAGAATAACTTTCACTGAAGTTTTATGTTCTCCTATGAAGAATATGTCTCTCCTCCAAAATGTTAGATAGTTATGAAGCTATGAAATGTTTCCTTTTCTCCTTTCTTTCTAAAGAAACTAGAAGTAGTGTTATTGGCCAGGCACAGTGGCTCACACCTGTAATCTCAGCACTTTGCAAGGCCAAGGCAGGTGAATCACCTGAGATCAGGAGTTCAAGACCACCCTGGCCAACATGGTAAAATCTGGTTTCTGCTAAAAATACAAAAATTAGTGGGGCGTGGTGGCGCACATTTGTTATTCCAGCTTCTCACGAGGCTGAGGCAGGAGAATCGCTTGAACCTGGGAGACAGAGATTGTAGTGAGCTGAGATCATGCCACTGCACTCCAGCCTGGGTGACAGAGCAAGACTCTGTCAATAAATGAGTAAGTAAATAAATAAATAAATGTAGTGTTATTTATGGCTCCAATCAAGCAAGCCTTTCCTTTGTTCTTGGGAACCTTCTCACGTGTTGAAGAAAGGCCAGCTTCTACATATGGGTTGCCATGCTGCCTCATCGATCTCCCAATTTTTTCCTAGCTCAGTGGGGTCTTGTTAACTCAGAGTCCTGTACAACATGCAACTAAGAGAGTGTCAATGAAGGGATGTCATCTACAAAGCATAAAAGCATGAACTCCACACTCAAGTGTACGGGCAGAACCTTCAAAGCCCGTCAATGACGAGGCTGCAATCTTTTGACTTTGTCTCCCCAGACCTGAAAATAATGAATTGGACCCAAGGGCTCCCTTATAGCTCAAATAATCTGTGATTCTAGGATTCACTCATTTATTCAAGAAATATTTATGGTGCAGAAGATAGACACAGTTGACTAAGTGTGGTGGATCACACCTGTAATCCCAGCACTTTTGAAGGCCAAGGCAGGCGGGTCACCTGAGGTCAAGAGTTCGAAATCAGCCTGGCCAACATGGCAAAACCCCGTCTCTACTAAAAATACAAAAATTAGCCTGGCATGGTGGTGGGCATCTGTAATCCCAGATACTCAGGAGGCTGAGGTACAAGAATTACCTGAACCTGGGAGGCACAGGTTGCAGTGAGCCAAGATCACACCACTGGACTCCAGCCTGGGCAACAAAGTGAAACTCTGATTCAAAAAAAAAAAAAAGATGTACACAGTTTACACCCAGAAGGGCAACTGCAACTGGCTGACCTCCTCAACCCTTCCTGAGCCCATCTCCTCTGCAAGCCTCTTATGGCCACTGCCTCGGGTGAGCACTCAGCCACCTGGACCGTTGCAGGCCCTTCCCCACACACACAGGTGGTCATGTTATCTCTAGTCTGACTCTGTCCAGTTGGCCTCCCCACAGTAGTTATGTGACCTTCCTAAAACACAAACTGTCACAATCCTTACCTTTCACATGCCCAGAGCTTTCATGGTAATCCAAACTCCCTAACATGGAATACCCTTGGCATGGTGCACCATGGCCTGGCATACACACTCTCTTAAGACCTTTCTGGTCCATGCCCTGGGCACCAGCTGCCCGAGCCACCACTGACATTAGGCATGAGGTTCTCTCTGCACAGAACTTGCTACCTGGCTCATATCCACAGACCCTTCCAGATTCGCGACAACTTCCAAATTCATCCCTTCTGGAATACCACCTGCCTCCCTTGGGATTAGCCGCTTCCTCCTGTGGCCTCTTGACACGGATCTCTCACAGCCCTGCTTTCTACTTTTTGTCTGAGACTCTTTTCTCCCCCATTGGACTGCACACTTCTTTAGGGCAAGCGCTATGCTGTGTGGCCTCTTCCCCAGCACCCACTGCGGGACCAGGGCTCAAAGGATAGCTAGAAAGTGACTGAAAGAATGAGCAGTCACCATGATGAGTATCAGCAAATCAGAGGGCACAACTTCCACTCTTGCTGTTTGCCTCTCATTTTCACCTCCAAGTTTCCAAAGCACTTGAACACTAAAAGTAACTGCCTCCTTGCTCTGTGCGAATTTCCCCCAAATCTCTCAGCTATGTGTCCACTGTCAGTGTTACATAACTGCAGGCTGATGTTGCCTTAAAGGAATCGTGTTATATAATTCAGCCCGCCTCACTGCAGCTCCCTAGGGCTGTTTTTAAAGATGGTAAAGGAGGGTAGCAGGGAACCGGGGCAGGAGGGAGAGCGCTCTGTGCACTGTGGCCTGAGGCTGTCCCCCTCCCCCGCCCTCCCTGGAGCCTTTTCAGGATTCTGGGGCGCGGTGGCCGCCCAGGAAGGCATCTCCTTTGGTATCCAGCGGCTGCTAAGCCAAGCCTCCGGGACCCCAGGGAGGAGGATGCGGCCCTTGGCATCCTCCCTGAGCCCGGGAGCGGATGTTAAAGATCTTGTTCATTCAGCTCTGCTGAAGCAAAGACGGTGGCCAAACCAGAGTGCTCCTTTTATTGCTTTTTAGAACAGCAAGACTGTTATTACAAGTGTTCAGGAGAGAGAATAGGAAGCGCAAAAGAGATAAAAATAGCAGAAACATGAGAACTGCCTGCCAAGCAAGGCGAGGATCCGGATGGGTGGCCGCAGCAGGCGCTTCTGAGCCACAGACCGGCGGCCGTGGCACCCCCCGCGCCCCGCTCCAGGGCAGCCTGGGAAGGCTAGGCAGGGGCGCGGGCCCGAGGGGAACCAGAGCCTGGCGAGCTCCACCTAGGGGTGTCCGCCCCGGCCCTCCCAGCGCGATCGCCCCCAGGTCTGGACACAGAGCCGGAGACCGGGCAGAAAGGGAGGAGACCCGGGTGCCCGGGGCGGGGAGGCCGGGGCGGTGAGGGACACGCAGGTCGGGGGTGGGGAGGGGGCTCGGCGCGACAGGCGCAACGGGCAGGGGCGGGGACGCACAGCGGGTGAGTGGGGTCCCCGCCGTCCCCCGAGGCCCCGCGCTCCCACACTCACCAAGCTCCCCTCGCCCGCGGCGGGTCGGGGCCGGGCTGGGCGGCGCGGGGCGGGCTCCGGGGCTACCCAGGCCGCAGACTCGGCCAGCAGCTGGTCCAGCAGGCGCAGCGTCTCGTCCCTGCCGTCGGGGGGCGCTTCGGGACTGGGTTCGCGGCAGGGCGCCTCCTCCGCGGCTGCCCCTGGGGCCTCGGCCACCGCCGCCGCCGCCGGCACCCGCCGCCCTGTCCCGCCCTCGGGGACTGCGGCGCCGGGCCCCGCGGGGAGGCTCTCAGGACTGCGCCGCCGCCTCAGGGTCCGGCCGCTCCGGCTGCTGCCGCTGCCCATGGTGCGCCCGCCGTCCCTGGGACAGCCGAGCAGGCCCCGTGCGGGGGCGCGGCCGGGGGCGGGGACGCCGGGGCTGCGGTCGGGGGCGGGGACGCCGGGGCTGCGGTCGGGGGCGGGGACGCCGGGGCTGCGGTCGGGGCGGGCTGCAGGGGAAGCGCGGGGCGAGGCCAGGGAAGCGGGCGCTGCCAGGGGCTAGGGCCGCGGCCCGAGGGCTGGGGTGCGGGCGTGGGGAGGGGCGGGCGAGGCAGGGGAGGGGCGGGCGAGGCAGGGGAGGGGCGGGCGAGGCAGGGGAGGGGCGGGCGAGGCAGGGGAGGGGCGGGCGAGGCGGCGGCTGCACGGGCGTCCCGTGGCGGGGTCGCACGTCGGCCCTAGGGAGGGGCGGGCCGGAGACCCCAGCGAGGGGCACCAGATGCGGGCTTGGTGTCCCAGGTTTCCCCCTACCGTCCCCCAAGTCCCGCCCACGGGCCCCCTCACTCCCCGCCCTCCAGTCCGCCCTGTCCCAGCCGCGTGGAAAAGCTGGACACGAGGGCGGCCCCAGCCGGGTTTGTTCATTTATGGAAACGTCGTCCCTAGACGACGCTCGCCCGGCCCGTGGGAGGCGGCGGGAGTGTCGGGGGACTTCCCAGCGCCTGAGCCCCCTGGAGATGCGCGGGGTGAGTGGGGGTAAGATCCCGAGGTCTGCGCGCGCTGCCTTCGCGGGGTCTGGCCCTCAGTGCGCCCCGGCCTTTCAGTGTCCGCCAGGCCTGAGACGCCCCGAGGGGGAAGGGGCGGTCTCCCGGCACCGACTGTCCTCTCCGGTCTTCCCTTTCCCTCTGAAGCCCCAGCGGAGACTGGATGTGTGAAGGTTGAGCCTCATCAAAACCCCCAAATAGTAATTACTTTTGGGCAAGAAAAACTTTTAAAATGAGGGAGAAACAGAAAGCATTCCCGCCACCAGCCCCAGGAGAAAAGCAAAAGGAAATACCAGTAGGCGGTGGTCATAAGTCTAGCTTTTGGTCTTGAATGTTTTTTTCCCCCCTTAACCGCTTTTCTTTTTAAGTGAACTAACCACAACCCAGAAGAGTACAAAACTCTCCAAAGCTGTCGGATTCAAACCCAGCGAGCCTTCCTGTTGGTTGGTCCTGTATTTTACTTAGAAGTGATTACTTCCTTCCCTTGCCTTCCCTGCTTTAAATTCCAGCTTTCCAAGCAGGGCAATTCAATAGTCCTGGGTTTAACTCACCTATCTTGACTTGACATTAACTCTGATACTGATTGGATTCCAGAATAATTGTGGAAATAGAATTTCGTGTAAATTTTCCCAACCACAGACTTGAAATTTTACTATTTTATGACTTCGGAGGAAGACGTTAAAAACCATATGCCTAAGAAAATGGAATAAAAATGGGACTCAAATCCACATCCATTTATTTTTATTAAGAGAGAACAAGGAAGTATTTATGATCTAACCAGACGTGGTGGCTCACGCCTGTAATCCCAGCACTTTGAGAGGTTGAGGCAAGCAGATCACTTTAGGTCAGGAGTTTGAGACCACCCTGGCTAACATGGTGAAACCGTCCCTACTAAAAATGCAAAAAGTAGCTAAGCGTGCTCACTTGAACCCAGGAGGTGGAGGTTGCAGTGAGCCAAGACTGTGCCACGAGATTGTGCAACAGAGCCAGACTCTGTCTCAAATAAATGAACAAATAAATAATGCTGTAGTCTTAGCACTTTGGGAGGCCGAGGCAAGCATATCACTTTAGGTCAGGAGTTCCAGACCAGCCTGGCCAATATGTCGAAACCCCGTCTCTACTACAAATACAAAAATTAGCCTGGTGTGGTGAAGGGTACCTATAGTCCCAGCTGCTCTGGAGCCTGAGGCAGGAGAATCGCGTGAATCCGAGAGGCGGGGGTTGCAGTGAGCCGAGATCTCACCAATGCACTCCAGCCTGGGTTAAAAAAGATGCTCTTTCTCAAAAAAAAAAAAAAAAAAAAGAAAGAAAGAAAGAAAAAGAAAACAAATGAAAATAAAAAGAAAAGAAAAAACAAATTTTTTGAGACGGAGTCTCTGTCACCCAGGCTGGAGTCCAGTGGCATGACCTCAGCTCACTGCAACCTCCAACTCCCTGATTCAAACAATTCCCCTGCTGCAGCCTCTTGAGTATATGAGATTACAGGTGCGCACCACCACATCTGGCTAATTTTTGTATTTTTAGTAGAGGATGAGGTTTCACCATGTTGGCCAGGCTGGTCTTAAACTCATGATCTCAGGTGATCCACCTGCCTCGACCTCCCAGAGTGCTGAGATTACAGGTGTGAGCCACTGTGCCAGGGCTCCCTCTCCGTTTTTGTTTTTGATGTGCTGTCTTAACCATCCAGGTATAGGACATGGGCCAATTATTTCCAGAATAATTGTGAAAATGGAATTTCAACTGAACTTTCCCAGTGATGTCATCTGTGTGCTCTAAGTCCACAGATGTGTCTCCTTTGGAAGCTATTGATGTAAATTTTCACTTTAAGAAAACAAATCTCTTGCCGGGCGCGGTGGCGCGTGCCTGTAGTCCCAGCTACCCGGGAGGCTGAGGTGGGAGGATCGCTTGAGCCCAGGAGTTCTGGGCTGTAGTGCGCTATGCCGATCGGGTGTCCGCACTAAGTTCGGCATCAATATGGTGA
>CAUYQU010088554.1:0-13334 GCA_963574635.1 Cheracebus regulus | reverse complement strand
ATTATTGGCATAAAAGTGGTTTTTAATACCCATTTTTAGACTGCATTCTAGTCTGGGCAATAAAACAAGAATCCCATTCTCTCTCCCTCTTTCTCTTCCACTTTCTTTCTCTCTTTCATTCTTTTTTTTCTTTCTTTTGCTGTTTCTTTCTCCTTTTCTCTCTTTCTCTAAAAAAAAAAAAAAAAAAAAAAAAAAAACCACACACACACACAAAGAGCAGGGCCTTCTTGTACCTGCTCTTTTTTAAGTGCTTTCAACTCAAAATAGTCAATATGCTAGAGTCATATTTAGGGGTAGCACATTCTTCACTCCTTCATGTTCATTGAGCAATCTTGTACTGCCTTCTTTGTGCTAGGCACTGAGAATGACTCTGGGGATGTCATACATAGTAAGGTCACTTTTTTAAAAGAACATAGTCTAGTTGGAGAAACAGTAATAAGAGATGCTCATGCTACATTCAGTGGAAGAACTGGGATTTAACTTTTTCCAGAGGACCAAAGTCTGTGTTTTTTCCCCAGCAAAACAGACTTCCATTTCAGAGAGATTTGGGCTTTATTAAAAATAATAACAACATTATAGTTCTAGCAGAGATTAAATATAGGAGTCATATAATCAACATTTTCTTTTCGTTTGTTTATTGTGACCAGGAAACTGGAAATAAACTGGAGGAAGGAAGGCATGAAGGGAGGAGAGAATGAGAGAGAGATGGAGAGAGAGTGAATATCAAGAGGGCCATTGCTTATCCTGGCAAAAGGTAATGAGCCAGTAGCAGTAAGGGGAAGAGGAAGGGATAGATTTCAAAGATGTTGAAACAGTGAAACACCATAGGTCTCAGTGACAGATTAATGTGAAAGTGAGGACAGACATGATAAGGCAGAGTGGGGTTAGAGATGGTCTCTGGCTTGTGGCGTGATCATCTTGGTGTATGGTCACCTTGGCACACCACCCACTTCGGTGCTGTTGCTATTCGCAGAAGTGGAATACAGGCTAAGAAGCAGGTTGGAAAAATAGACAACACTCAGGTTTTCCTTTATTTCTAATAGTGTAGGAACAGATTGAAAGGGGCCCTGAGTATTTCCTGAGATGTGGTAGGCACGTTTCTGCTGTTACAGTAGTTGTGATTGTTTACTACACTATCACTACTACTGTTGTAGCTACTACTGATCCACTTTTGAACATTTATTTATAGCTGTTCTATGTGTATTTTCTTTGCAGCTTTCACGACAAACCTATGATATAAATGTTCATCTTTATTTTATACTAAGTAAACTGAGGCTTAGTGAGGTTTAAGTGTTGCTAAATAACATTGCTAATTGTCAAGAAGTTAGTGAACATCAGAGTGGGAGTTCAACCTGACTCCAATCCATACTCTTTCCAGTGCCTCCTGTCTATTCAATTTCAAATCATTTGAATATGAAGTACCTGTGAGACATCCAGATTTGCTTATTTGTAAATTGTGCATGATTATAATTGCCTAAATGCATGTGAAAGTATGAAACTGAGATGTGCTACAACTATGGAATATTGAAAGGCTTTTATTGAAAAGCCTTTGTTTTTTATCACTTACTATTAATTTCTAGAAAAGAATTTGATTAAACTGTGGATTTCTAAGTAGTTTTCAATAGTAACTAGATCAAGTCTAAAATTTTATTGGGATTGCTTAGTTTGTCTTCTATTTAATATCTCCAATAGTGAATAAAAATTACAGACTGAAAAAGTTGAAACCAAAAAGAACATCAGAGATTATTTATTAAAAGGGTTTATATAAAGAAAATAAGTTGTAGGCAAAATTTACTACTGCCAGTCCTTATATCATATACAGAATTTTTTTTTTTTAAGACAGAGTCTGGCTCTGTGGCCCAGGCTGGAGGGCAGTGCTGCAATCTCAACTCACTGCAACCTCTGCCTCCTGGATTTAAGCAATTCTCCCATCTCAGCTTCCCAAGTAGCTGTGATTACAGGCATACACCACAACACCTGGCTGACTTTTGTATTTTTAGTAGAGACTGGATTTCACCATGTTGGACAGGCTGGTCTTGAACTCCTGACCTCAGGTCATCCACTCCCCTCAACTTCTCAAAGTGCTGGGATTACAGGTGTGAGCCACTGCATCTGGCCATGTTTCCTTTCACCTATATAACATACTAAAGTTGAGTAGTGTCAGCATCTTTATCCTGCCCATGAACCCCCTACCTCTTTGGCCACAGTCTCCACCCCTCCATATATTCTTACTCACAGAAACTATTCATTTATTAATCTTCCTAGCCCCATAGGCCTTATGTTTGTGATGCCTAATCTACAGACCAGTTCAGTATTATAAGTTAATAAATTTTACAATGGGAAATAGAACCTAAGGGTCAAGATTTTATTGTCTTTCGGTCTATTAAACCTATTATTGTTTTTTTCTTGTGACAAAGAATGTATTAGTTTGCTAATGCTGCCATAACAAAACCACTGACTGGGTGGCTTAAGCAACATGAATTTATTTTCTCACAGTTCTGGACACTAAAAGTCCAAAATCAAAGTATTAGTAGATTTTATTTCTCCTGAGGCCCTTTTCTCTACACCTGCATCCTTGATATCTCTTTCTTTTATTATAGGGACATTAGTCAGCTGTGTCAGGGCTCACCTTATGATCTTATTTATCCTTAATTACCTCATTAAAAGCTGTGTCTCCAAATACAATGCTATTTTAAATTACTGGGGGTTAGTACTTCAACATATAAATTTCGATCTGGACTGAATTCAGCCTATAACAAAGGGTTTTGGTTGAATAAATAATCCCAGTTAATTTAAACTGGTTGTGACTGCTCCTTTCCTTAGAAATCCTATAGTACTTTTCTTTAATCTCTGTGATGGCACTGTTTTGTAGTTTGGTAATTTACACACTGGCTTTATCTTTATTATAAAGGTATAAGTATTTTTAGGGCAAAAAATTATAGCTTGGAGTCCTTTATGGCATACATTTTTAAGAAGTAATTATTTGATAACATAAAGCCAAAAACATTTTCAATCAAAAAAAAAACTCACCAGTTCATTGTGTTTGTATTTCAACATATAAGAAGAATGAGTTGAACAATTATTTTTGTCTTAGAAGAAAGAATTGTGGTTAAATTAAGATGTTGTGATAAAAATTATATGGTTTAGTCAGTCTTATTAAAATTGAGGTTAATCTCTGATTCCAATAAGTTGTATGTGTTTATATCAATTTTATTTTTATATGGTTATTTTATGTAATATTAATATTATAGCTCTAATTGATATTTGTTAAGACATCTAGATTTTGAAAGTTTATTTCACCATATTTATAGGATCAAATGCTATTAAGTTAACACAAAGCCATGACTTGTTTAACAACAGAGATACTTTCTGAGAAATGCATTGTTAGGCAATTCCGTCATTGTGCAAACATCACAGAGTGTACTTTCCCAAACCTAGATGCTATAGCTTACTACATACCTAAGGTATGAGGTATATAGCCTGTTTCTCCTGTGCTGCAAACCTATACAGCATGTTATGGCACTGGATACCATAGACAGTTTTAATACAATGGTAACTATTTATGTATCTAGACATAAAAAGGTACAGTAAACACAGGATATTAGAATTTTATGGGGCCACCATCAAATACGTGTTTCATTGAAATATCATCCTGTGGCATATGATTGTATATCTCTTTGACCAAGTTGAAAAACTTGTATTAGGTTTAATTTTGCACTCCAGAAACCAAAATAGAAATAGTATAACTTTTATCTATGTAAACTGGACCACCCAGTAGATTTTTCTACAGTGAAATATTAAAAATAATATTAAAACTTTGTAAGTATTAACATACATTTAATTTGTCACTGACCCAACTTTTTTAAAGCATTGCTTTAAGAGCATAGCAATAACTATTGAATATCATGTCAATCAAGTGCATACATTTTCCTTACTGGTATTTTGCAGGATTAGTTATAAAATAACTTTACCATAGCTGAAGGTATCAGTGTTTTAAACTGTCCAGGTAAACTCACAGCACTCAAACGATAAACATTTTCTGATTCTTTTACCCTTTGGTGGTGTGCTATAAGGAAATTCTATGGCCTTTAGAATGAGGCTTATATGATTTTCTTTTAATTGTTTTAATTTACTCGTTTGGCCAATGAAATTTTGAAATTTATCAAAGGCATCCCAGGTACAAGCAATGCTTCTTATTTGCTGTGGAACTTGGGTAAATCACTGAGCATTTAATGGACCTTAGTTTTACTTATTAGGTAGAGATGTTAATACTTTTCATGACTACTAAGGATATTAAATGAGATAGTGTTGTGAAAGCTCTTAAAACATGGTTAGGCACGTAGTAGGAATTCCACCAATTATTATTTTTCCTTCCAGCCTGGCTCCCAGAATATATGCTACTATATGGTGCTTGTCTGGAATTTAAATTATAGTAACAGAAAAGTTTGAAGATGGTTGAAAATGGAGCTGATACATTCAGGAGATACAATTGTTCAATGGGATAACATTAATTTTACTCACAGACTGCTTTGGTTATTGTAGCAATTAATAGAGTGGTTGGTGGGAGACAGAAAGAAAGAGGGAGAGGGAGGCAAAATATTTGAAGTATATCGGCATTATTTTTCTTGTGATTTTTATGATGTAGTTAGATGTCTAATCAGGTTTCTCTTTTTGTTTTTTTTGAAGACACTTCAATTTTCAAAACAGACTTTATTTTTGAAATCTTGAGATCTCGTTTGGGGAATTATAGAAACTTTTCTTTACAGTCAATTTGGTTTTAATGAATTAATTGCCCTTTAAAGTAAAATTATTTGCCAGTTTCTTTCAGAACTGACACACTAGCCATCTGTCTTTACTTATTATAGGAATCATGCCAAAGTACAGAGCTAGGGATACAGACCAGGCACCAACATATTGGATTCTGTCCCACTGTCTTCCCTGAGTAACTTAACAACTCTCTAAAGCTGATTTAACATCTTTCTGCTTCTGTCATTCTATTTGCTGTATTAAATTAATAATGACTATTGACTATGACAGTAATTATATTATTAGGAGAACTAATAATTTCTGTTAAGTGTTCATGGGAAGAAGTCCTAAAAGACATCCACAATAGCTACACTACGTCTAGTCATATTGCACATAAGACAGCATTGTCATGGTAAGCAGAATTCTAAGGTGGTTCCCAAGATTCCCATCTTCTGGTGTGCATACCTTGTATTCGTTGATACAAAAATAATTGTGTTTTTTTTGCTATTACTTTTAATGACAAAAGCACAGTTACCTTAGCACCAATCTAATGTAATGCCCCACCTCCCTTGAGTGTGGGCAGAACTTGAGAATTTGGTGGATAGTTACTCCTTTGATTAAATTACTGTGTATAACAAACTGTGATGAGCTACTTGCTGTGATGACACATTACCAGGGCACAGTCTTTCCTTCTGTCCTGGAAGAAAGCATACAATCATATTATGTGTCGACTGTTGGAGCCGTGTGGTAAGAAACTGTGGGTAGCTTCTACTTGCTGAGAGCAATGGCTGGCTGACAGCTA
Source organism: Cheracebus regulus (assembly GCA_963574635.1). NCBI lineage: Eukaryota > Metazoa > Chordata > Mammalia > Primates > Pitheciidae > Cheracebus > Cheracebus regulus. The sequence continues at coordinate 7,786 of CAUYQU010088554.1, read as the reverse complement.
GCAAAACATTGAAGACCTCCATCCTACAACCACAAGGAATTAAATTCTGCCAAAAAGCTGATTGAGCACAGAAGAGGACTTGTAACTCCAGAAGAGAATCTTAGCGTGTCTAACACTTTGATTGTAACTCTGTGAGTTTCTGAGGGATCAGGCTATGCAAAGCTTAAACTTTTGACTCACTGAAACTGAGATAATAAATGTTTGTTGTTTTATGCTGCTAAGTTTGTGGTAATGTGTTATACAACCACAACAGCAACAACAAAAGCCCAAATACAATTATGTGCTGTAAATGTAATAGACATAGGTAATTCCATATTTTTATACTTAATTACATTCATTATTTTACAATTAAAATATAAAAAGAAGACCGTTTTCTATTTGGAGAGATTTGAAAGCAGTTTTACAAAATGATTACTTATTTTTCCTTAAAACTATCTTACAGATTTTAATCATAATTTAAGCAGGATGTTTAAATATTTTATGAAGAACTGGAAACAATTGAGTCTATACATTATATTTTTTGTCATGATATTGAACTCATGCTATTTTTAGCTATTTTATTTAGACATATGTAAAACAAGTATTTTTTAGAATTTGTTTAATGTGTCTTCACATTAAATTTAATGTTTCTTTTTGTATGTATTTATTATGTTTCTTGAAAAGAGCTATGAGGAAGTAGCAATTCCTATGTGTTTGCCTTGATTCAGTGACTGAAGTACTACTGATTATGAAAGCAGCTGCTTAAGCTGAAAATTACTGTACAGTCTAATTTAATAGAATATGATACTAATACAATCAAGCCCTGAAGTGTGTGCCAGTTATATTTGCTGCAGTCTATGGGATGTAAGTGTTTGGGTAGATACATACAAACTCATTCTCTGGTTTAGAGAAACCATCATCAAAAACACTCATCAAACGGCATGTCAGGAGGCTAGTCCATAGCATAGTCTAGCAAAATATTGTTAGAGACCCACAGAAATTCATTATGTGATACTGAAACATTTTAATTTCTTTTCCTGTCCAAATGATGACATAAATATAAGTAGATATTAAGATTTTCAGTTTCTCACTTCAATCAAACTCTAGGGTGTGGCAAGGGTCCTTGAAGGGCCCATTAGATATTGCTTTCACATGTTTGGATATTTCATTTAATTCCCAGATGTGAAAATTACCAGAATTTTGGGGCTGCTAGCCAGAAAATATCTGCATTAATAAGTATATTCTGGAGATCAAGTAGGTATGTGTGAGATGGTGGCAATTTTATAGACAACCCAGTGAACTACAAGGCCAAATAGGATGTAAAAATAGGAAGTTTTGGAGAACATTGTGCTAAGTGAAATAAACCAGGCCCAGAAAAACAAGTACCACGTGATCTCCCATAAATGTAAAATCCAAAAATGTTTAGAATGGTGATTTCTAAGGGTTGGAGGCAGGCAGTAGGAAAATAGAGAGATGCCGATTACAGCATGTGAAGTTTCAGTTAGATGGACGGAATGAGTTCTGGAGACACACTCTATACCATGGTGACTATAGTTATTAGAATGTATACTTGAAAATTACCAAACAGTCGATTTTAAATAACCACAAAAAATGATAATCATATGAGGTAATCAATATGATAAAGAGCTTGATTTAATCATCTCACAATGAGCACATATATTCAAACATTATATTTTATCCCATAAATATATACTTTTTATTTATCAATTAAATATAAATAATTTTTAATAAACTAAAAACTAACATTTAACCAGTCTCCAGGGAAGCTCTGGGTAGACAAGCAATTTTATTTCTCTTCTTAAATTAAGTGCTATTACCAAATTGTGACCAAAAGGACCAAAAACAAACAAACAAAACAAAACAAAATAACTGTCAGTGTCAAGTGTGTAGGAACCATGTCAGTTATTTTCATTTTTGTATTACCAGGTCTCAGGATGATTCTGGAACTTATAGGTGGCTAATAAATGTTTGGTAAACAAACTAAATTATAACACCATCTCTTCCTTAAAATGACGCAGCAGATAGAAAGTAATGAAAAGGTGCAGTCCAAGTGTTGGTGGTGTAACCATTCTTATGTGTTGTGCATTAATTTTACCTAAGAATCATGTTTACACTTTTCTTTTTTAAATTTACTATACTTTAAGTTCTGGGGTACATGTGCAGATTGTGCAGGTTTGTTACATAGGTATACACTTGCCATGGTGGTAGTTTGCTGCATCCAACGCTCCATCATCTACATTAGGCATTTCTCCTAATGCTATCCCTCCCCAATCCCCCAGCCCCTGCTATTCCTCCCCTAACCCCCTACTCCCCAGGACCCGATGTGTGATACTCCCCTTCCTGTGTCCCTGTGTTCTCGTTGTTCAACACCCACTTATGGGTGAGAACATGCGATGTTTGGTTTTCTGTTCTTGTGTCAGTTTGCTGAGAATGATGGTTTCCAGCTTCATCCATGTCCCTGCAAAGGACACGAACTCATCCTTTTTTATGGCTGCATGTTTACACCTTTCTATTAAAAGCATTCTGGGCATGAAAGACTAGGTAAATAAAACCAATCTTGTCTAAAAAGTTACATTTTCATTTGTTCCCAGGTAATTCTTTCTGTTCTTCCAGGCGATTGCACCTTTAACCGGATGTGTTATTTTTCTCATGTAAACTTTGTCTTTGCCTTCATTTGTATTGTAACGTATGTAGAATAAGGATGAGCAGCAGACCCATTTTGCCAATAGTAGTTCTAGACGACTGAATAGAATTTGTGTATGTTCGATGTTTATGTCTGTGGTTCCTGCTTAGGACATCAATCCTTTAAAAAAAAGTTTTACTTCTGAATCACTGAACAACTGCTTTATTTTTAGAGGAATGATTAATTTTTAGAGGAATGATTAATTTCGTCAGCACTGTCATTGTGAACTTTAATAAGCAAATAGACATATATATTATATTTTTATATAAATTTTATATTTTTGTATCATATATGTAATTTTATAGATAGACGATAGATAAATAGATACACACTAGTAAGAACAACAAACCAAACCATTAAAAAAGGAGAGCAAAATGGCCAACTCAACTAGAGGAGCACTCTACTGGTCTCCTTCACAAAGAAGGACCAAAGCAAAAGATAAATAGCTATACTTCAGCTGACTGATGAAAGGAAGAACACTGAAATTCAGCAAGAAAGTGACAAAACCCCCTGAGGTACAAAAACTCCTCAGGAGGGCAGGGTAGAGAGGGAGGTAAATGCTGGCAGGCATCAGCTTGGAGACAGGAACTCCAAAGTAAGAGGAAAAAAAGGTAAGCAGGAAACTCCCAGTTGTCTCTGTTACTACCAAGGAGGCCTGCAAGCCTAGCTAGAGAGGAGCCCCAGAGTCTTCAGGCCCCAAGCTCAGTATAGGAAACTGCATGGAGTTTGGATGGCTGCATTGCTCCAGAGAAGGAACACACACTGAGAGCCCATTTCCCCCTTCCCCACATGCTCCCTGAGACCCAAGCTGCTATGACAAGAATCCACTTTGGAAATGGAGCCACTGCTGGAGTACATCCTGCCCTGGGGGTCAATAGTACCTACATCTCCATAGCCCTGGGGGCTTGCCATCATCTCACCATGTTTATACCCACACAGAAGGCTGCAGTGCCATGATGCCAGGTAGATTCCATTTTTATACACATCTAGTATAAAATCTTTCAAAAATGTGTGCACATGTAGAGCACGTTGGCTCACATCTGTAATCCCAACAACTTGGGAGGCGTAGCTGAGAAGATCGCTTGAGCCCAGGAGTTCAAGACCAGCCTGGGCAACAAAGGGAGCCTTTCTCTCTGCAAAAAGATGTAAAAATTGGCTGGTCATGTTGGCATGTTCCTCCAGTCTTAACTGCTTGAGAGGCTGAGATAGGAGGACTGCTTGAGATCTGGAGTTAGAGGCTGCCATGAGCCATTACTGTGCCATTGCACTCCAGCCCGGGTGACAGAATGAGACCCTATCTCAAAAAACAAAAGCGAACATTTATATATTTACCAATTCCGAATAATTGAATCCATTCTTGATCTTCTAATTGGGATAATCAGTTAATAACTTAGCATCATGATATGAAGAGAGAATAAAACCTTATTTGATATGCATTTAGAGTCCGTGAAAAAGTTATAGTACTTATTACTGGGGAAAATTAATGTAAGATAAAAAAGTAAAATGAAAATAAATGATAAACATTTGTAGCAGGAATATAATTTTTAAATAGAACTTTTCCTCTAATTGTAAAAGTGATTTGTTCATTACAGAAAATTTGAAAATGATAAACATATAAAGAATAAAACCATCTATAAGCCCATTACCTTTTTAAATCAGTATTAACATTTATGTATTTTTATGTATTTCATCTAAATCTTCCTTGGTATTACTGTCCAACTTCCTAAGTTATTTATATATATTTTATATTCATATGTATCATTTATCAAACTATGCACACATTGCATTAATATGTGTCTGTGCAAATTTTGAGTCTACTTTATCTGAAGGCAGGGGTGGGTAGCAGAGAGAAGTAAGAAAAATATTTTGCAAGTAAAAGTTCAAATAGGGTTTGGATCCCAGATGAACCCTTACTAGATATGTAACCTTTTTTGAGACAGAGTTTTGCTCTTGTCGCCCATGGTAGAGTGCAATGGCACAATCTCGGTTCACTGCAACCTCTGCCTCCTGGGTTCAAGTGATTCTCCGGCCTCACCCTCATGAGTAGCTGGGATTACAGGCGCCAGACACCATGTCCAGCTAATTTTTGTGTTGTTAGTAGAGACAGGGTTTTGCTGTGTTGGCCAGGCTGGTCTCAAACTCCTGCCACGGCCTCCCAAAGTGCTGGGATTACAGGCTTGAGCCACGGTGGCTGGCCTAGATGTGTAACCTTTTTAAAGTGACTTCACCTTTTTCTGCTTCAATTTCTTCATCTATAAATTAGTCGGGTTGAAAAGATTTGTACAAATTTTATACATATCCTTTTCCAAAGTAACCTTCAGTGCAGAGTATTTCAGCTTGATTTAAGGCTATTAGGTTCTCTTTTAAGATGATGGCTTTTAGTTAACTCCAAAACATAACTTAAAGGCCTCTTATCTGCCCCAGCTTTCTTCCCTCCCTACCAGGATGGAACTCCAGGGGACTCTAAGGAAGGCAGTTGAAAAATACTGGCCCTGGATAATCCAGTTTTACACAGTTGATACCTATCACCTATAAACAGGGATGATATATTAAGATATTTAACCACTAATTGAGCATGAACACTGACTACACAGAGTATGTGCCAGCCTAAACGTCCCAGAAGACTCTATTGGGCACTGGGGCCAAAATTCAACACTGTCTATAATCAAGGATTTTACTTTTGGAATAGTATAATTGTTTTATTATATATGGTCAAGATGTTAGATTTCTAAAAATATGGAGGTTCCAAGAAAGTTTATTTAACAGTTACACAGTATAAGCATGTGCCAACCCCTGTTCTAAATGCTTTATGTGCACTTCACAACCATGAGGAAACTGAAGCATAGAAAAACCTGAAGCACAGAGAGGTGAATAAACTCAGACAGAGACACACTGGCGGGCGGGGAGTCAAGATTCCAACTAGGAAGTTTGCTCTGGAGCCTGGGCTCCTGTCACTGTGCCGTGTTGTGCTTTAGCATCAAACATGGCAATGTGTTTAGAAAATACAGTGAAGTTGAAACATTTTAAGTTGAGAATTTCTCTACTTTCTCTTCAGTGTACGTATGATTTTAAGTTATTTGGTCAGTTTTAATGTCAGTTTTTAATTTATGTGTTCATGGTTGAAAGACTTGAAGAAAAGCCCGTATGCTAGTTGGTTAATCTCAACAGAAGCATAATAATTTGTTCAGTCCTCACTCTTTTTTATAATATGATTAATTAAAGGAGATGTTTGTTGTTAGAGATTCACAGCTAACAGAATGCCAGTTGCAAAGTATGGAGTGTCATTTGGTAATTGCCACTCTATAGACAATTTGGTACTTGGCAATGGAATGTGTCAATTTTGATTAACCTTGCCATTTTAAAACTTACTATACGTTTTCCCAATAATAACAAAATATTCATGATCATGAAAAACTTTGGAAGGTGAATTTATTTTTCCAAATGTGGCTGAGGCACAACTCTTAAATTATTAGTAGTACTTAAATGTGATTAAATATTGAATTATAAATTGTCCTAGAGTATTGTTAAAATGTATTATATCAACTAATTCAAATTACATTTTAGAATCCAAGAGAATTAAGAAGATCCCAATAAATGATATAGTAGTTTTCCTGGAGGTACCTATATTTAATATATTTTCTGTAGGCAAATATCTAATTTATTTTTAAAAGCAGTATTAACCTGAAAATGTCTGGTAATAAATAATTTCACAGGAAATAATTCATACGGATGAATGGATTTTGTTTTTCTTTATTTTCATTTATTTTTGGGTGAATGGAAAGAGTGATTATTGTCTCTCAGAATATATGTTGCCTATTTAGTCCATAAAAGAAAAAGAATGTCTTAAGAGTTTCTAAAACATCCTTCTGAATTTCTTAGTAGGTTGGTTTTGGCTCTCTTAACCTTTTCTTATAGTTCTTATTTCCTTGAATGTTTTCATGTTCTCTTCTGGAGTCCTCCAGATTTTTCTTATTTGTACAAATCTAGACATTCTTCAACATATCACATTATTGTAATAAAAGATTTGCCAATATTTATTACAATTTTGTTTCCTTCTTATAAAGGCATTTCTTTTCTATTTATGTAAAATACAAAATTATATAGTAATCAATTTTCGTCAATTTAAATATATTTTTGTTACCTAAACAACAAAGTAAAATATTGCAAATTTACTGAATAGGAATAGTATTATAGAGTATTATCTATATAATGACAAAAATGCTTCTATTACTATTAAATGGAGACATTTCTGGCCTTTGGGATTCTATAAATCTTAATTAAACAATGTTCTACTTTTGATATTTAACAATATTGATCACTTTACATCCCTTATGAAAATCTTTCAAAATCTCCATTATCCATCATGATATTGTCTAAACTATTCATGTCCCCAAAGCCCTTTATGATTTGACTTCTTGTGACCATGTTGACCTTCCGTATTGTCACCCTCTCGTGTAGCTTGGGCCAGGCTTATTCTCTTTAGCCCACAGCCTACAATGCCTCTCTTACCTTTTCAACTCTTTCTCTGTTTACATTCTGCCTCCTTCTGGAAGCCACCTCTGATCTGCCCCAGCTATCCTATCACGTCCTTTGCCTAGCACATATTACTTCATGTTATAATTCATATTTAATTATCTGCCTCTTCAGCAGATCTGTAAAAATTTTTAAGGCAGAGGCTATTGTATTCATCATTATATTCTCATAACCTGCTATAATACATGCCTCCCTTATTGGAGGCATTTGATAAGTATCTGTTGATTGAAAGCATGGATATTAAAATGGCAATTATACAGGAAGGTAGAGTGGAATGTGCCTATAGTCTCAGTTACTGCAGAGACTGAGGAAGGAGGATCACTTGAACCCAGGAGTTTGAGGCTGCAGTCTGCTGTGATGGAGCCTGTGAATACCCATTGCACTGTATCCTGAGAAACACAGTGAGAATTGGCCTCGATAAAAATAATTATAGGGGGAGAGAGATCCAAGATGGCCGATCACTAGCAGCTCAGGATTGCAGCTCCCAGTAAAAGCGCAGAGAGCCAGTGGACGTCACACTTACCAATAAATTTTCGCTGTCCACGGACCAGGACATTCCCAGCGGAGGAG
>CAUYQU010088551.1:0-14781 GCA_963574635.1 Cheracebus regulus | reverse complement strand
CATACTCTGGTAGTAACGAAAGTGGTAGGAAGTCATACTCTGGTAGTAACGAAAGTGGTAGGAAGTCATACTCTGGTAGTAACGAAAGTGGTAGGAAGTCATACTCTGGTAGTAACGAAAGTGGTAGGAAGTCATATTCTGGTAGTAACGAAAGTGGTAGGAAGTCATATTCTGGTAGTAATGAAAGTGGTAGGAAGTCATTTTCTGGATGTATTTCAGAAGGAGAGAAAATATTGTTTATTGAAAAATTGGACGTGGAGTGTAAGAGAGACAGCTGTCAAGAACAACTCCAAGGCTTTTGGCCTGAATGGTTCCAGGCATTACTAGTCATGTCTTCATAGGTAGTTTACTTTATCTCTCAGTTTTCTCCATGGTAAAATGGGGCTCAAATGGTACCAAATGCACAGAATGTTTGGGAAGCTACTAAATGAGATACTGTTTGCAGAGCATCTGGCACATGGTAGACACTAAACAAGTTGTTATTATAAACCACTTCCCTTTTGTGACTCACTCATGAAGCCAACTTCAGAATATGATTTAGCCTTCTCTCTTGACTTCAGAGAAAGGCTATGTCAGCCAGAAAGCACAAGAATCTAGGAACCTAGTCCACTCAGCAGTTATTGTTTTTATTGTAAATGCAGTTAGTCCAGTTTTGTAGTTGAGTCTTTCTGAGCTCCCATACTTACAACCTTGAGAGATCAATCAGTCCCTAGTAGTTGGAAGAGTCTGAGCCGGTGAAGCCTATATCTGTACTGCAGAGTTTTCCCCCAAATGTGACCACTTCAAGAACCCTTTTAGTGGACAATCTCTCTTAAACATATCCTGAATCTATTAGGAGTTTTTCTTTAATCAAATTACAGTACACATCTAAAATTGAGACTTATCTAGAAATTTTGGGAAATTTATCAACAGCATTACTTTAATTTCAGTCAACTAGATTTAGAGACACTGGTTGCACTCTGTAGTGTAAAAATTTGAATAAATTTTTTCAAAGGCATTTATTACATCAAAAAAATTTTAATGTAATGTGATTATATTAAAATTACAAGAACAGCTACCATTTCTTGAACATCTACCATGTAACAGGCACTATATTCGACATTTTACATTGTGTAACCTCATTGAGCACTCAACACAATCCTTCAAGGGACTATTAGTTTAGCTGGGCAGGCAGGGTCTAGTCCCCAGTGCCTGCATATGGTTCATAAGCAACGAAGACACTTGTGAACCTAGGTTTCTCTGCTACCTTAGACCACGTTTTTGTTGTTTCTATTTGTTTGCTTATCTAGTAGAGAGGAGAGGAGGTTGTTTTGTTTTGTTTTGCTTTGTCTATTATTCACTATCATGCAAGTGATAGATCATGTTTACCTTTAGCTCTTTTTTGCTTATTTATTACTCTTTGTTTACTGATCCACTCTTTGCCCCCAATCAGACTTCAGAGCACTGGGAATGGGAAGAAAATCAGAAATAGCTGCAATTTCCAAAATATGTTCTGCAAAGCCTCAGGCTTACAAGTGGCTACCTTAAAAATGAATCCTCATCCAAAGAAAGTCTCACAGTAAGGAAAATAGTTTTAATTAAGTTTCATCTAGTAGTTTCCAAAATTTTTTGACCACACAGCCCTCTTATATTGAAAAACAACTAGACATTCCTGAAACTAGTTCTGAGCAGCAAATAGTAAAAAAACATGGAGAATCTCCTTGTTACTCAATTCAAACTGCTGAAAATCTTTGCAACCCAAGGCAGAAAAGTGAGTAATGATGCTGTTTGTCGGGATGACAGATCAAGCATTAAATTTAGAATCTGAATTGAAAAGCTACTCATGCAGAAGACAGGGCAGCTTCAAGAATATGCCTTAAAATCCTGTCACTCGGATATGTCCTTGTATAATAGCATGGTGTCTGAGGGTGCCTGAACTGGCATTTGCCTCTTCACCTCTCACCCCTGTCCAACCTATGCATATTCTAGCCCCATAAGAACCACATTTCACATTTAGATAAATCAGAACCAACACATGAAAAGGCAGCAAGCCTCACCTTATTGTTACCCATCTTCAGGAGGAGCTTAAAATGATTTTTTTATTTCAATGGTTTTTGGGGAAGGTGAGTTTTTGTTACATAGTTTCTTTAGTGGTAATTTCTGAGACTTTAGAGCACTTTCGTCACTCAAGCAGTGTACACTGTACCCAAAATGTAGTATTTTATTCCCCGCCCCCTTTCAACCTTCCCCACTGAATCCCCAAAGTCCATTACATCATTCTTACGCTTTGGCATCCTCAAGCTTAGCTCCCACTTTTAAGTACAATATTTGATTTTCCATTCCTAAGTTACTTCACCTAGAACAAAGGCCTCCAGCTCCTTCCAGGTTGCTGCAAAAGACATTGTTTTGTTCCTTTTTATGGTTGAGTAGCATTCATGGTGTATATATGCCACATTTTATTTATCCACTCATTGGTCCTTTGGCACTTAGGTTGGTTCTGCATTTTTGCAATTATGAATTGTGCTGTTATAAACATGAATGCATATGTATCTGTTTTATATTAATATAATGACTTCTTTTCTTTTTGATAGATACCCAGTAATGGGATTGCTAGATCAAATGGTAGTTCTACTTTCAGTTCTTTAAGGAATCTCCATACTATTTTCTATAGTGGTTGTACTAATTTACATTCCTACCAGCAGTGTAGAAGTGCTCCCTTTTCACCACATCACCACATCAATGCCAATATCTACTGTTTTTTGATTTTTTAATTACGGTCATTCTTGCAAAAGCAAGGTGGTATTAGAGATGCAACAGTAATTGTGGTTTTGTATTAAAAGTAATGGCAAAAAGCACAATTACTTTTGCATCAACCTAGTACCTTATTATGGTTTTGATTTGAATTTCCCTGATGATTAGTGGCTTTGGGCATTTTTCTTCATGTTTGTTGGCTGTTCGTATATCTTTATTTTTAGAAATCCACTGAAACTATTCCAAAAGATAGAGAAAGAAGAAATCTTCCCTAAATCATTCTTGAAATATTTTTTTTTATGAAAAGGAAGCCACCCTCCCAAACCACTTCTCACCAATTCCTGCCAATATTGGCAGAAATTACAATACTGGGCGAAGCTCCTCTACCTGTGGTCCCACTCCTTGTTCCACCCGCAATCTGACCCACTCTTCCACCTCACTGTGAATACCAGGTCAGTTACTACTGACAGCACCCACTACTTGGCTTCTGGTAGCCCAATTTCTGCAGTGTTGGAATCAAATTATCAATTTAAATTAAAGATTTTATTAATTTAACTTAATGACTAGGTTAGTTAATATCTGGAAGGGCTTTTTGTTATTTGAAAGAAACACTTACCATCACTTTTATTTTATTTAATGTCCAATTCATTGAACTCATATCTCATTTCCAAAACTATGAAAATTAAATTTCTTTAAACAGTTAAACATTGATTAAAGCCTTACTTAATTAAAATCTCTTCAATGATTTAAATAATAATTATAAATCTATTATGACTAATTCTTTTGAATATGTTTAAACTCCAAAACCAAGAGACAAAATGTGTATAAATCCAATGAGTAAAAATGTTATTGCTGTAACTACACCTATTTTTGTAAAAAGTTAGATTGAGTTTACTTTTTCTCAGTATTTCTTCATTATTTTATATTTTTCTCATTTTTGTTTTTATACCTTCTTTTATTGTAGCATGTTTTTGAAACTGAACGTGCTTCCTCCTTCTCCAGTTAACATCTCAGATTTGTTGAGAGTCCAGGATTTGGGTAACCAACTAATTGCTTTTTGACTGGGCAAATAATCTACCTACCTCTCCCAAAATGAGTCTCATGTGAGCTACTAGTTATCTAGTTACCTCTCTGAGTTGTTTGTTTTGCTTTTTATAGTTAAACTTTATATTAGCTCAGTAAGACTTTTTTTTTTAGACAGTGTCTCTCTGTTGCCCAGGCTGGAGTGCCGTGACACGATTTCGCCTAACTGCAACCTCTGCCTCGCGGCTTCAAGTGATTCTTCTGCCACAGCTTCCTGAGTAGCTGGAACTACAGGTGCGCACTACCACGCCGACTGAATTTTTGTATTGTTAGTAGAGACAGGGTTCCACCATGTTGGCCAGGATGTTCTCAATCTCTTGAACTCATGATCCACCTCCCAAAGTGCTGGGATTATAGGTGTGAGCCTCTGCGCCCGGTCACTAAGACTTTTTAATTTCATTTTTCCATCTAGGATTTTTGCAACCTAGCATCTCACGTTCTCTTCTGTATTTCTTCTTCAATCTTGCACGGCCACTGTTTTATAACTGATCCCATCATTTTGTATAGACCTGGACTACTAACATTATCAGAAACTCACATATGTTTTGTTATAGCATATTATTAGAGGCACCATTGAGGTTGCCTCTCATAGAAAATAAGGCATAGGGCTTGCTTAGTTGTTTATTCCTACAGCTCTTGTGAGTTAATTCGCAATCTTAGTACCCCTAGTGTTGATTCTTGTCTACTTGGTTATTGCTTGAACCAAACATTCTGAAATGTGTGGGACCTTGTATCCAGTTGTTCAATGTACCCACTAATACCGAAAGTTCTTGGTCCAGTCACTACATTTCTTATGTCTATTTGACTCACTCACTTCCTAATTACATAGAATAAAAGAAATGCATATCTATACTTTATACATATAAATTTGATAATAAATCAAGATATTCATATATAAATATTACCTACTAATTAAAGATAATACAACAAATATCATTAAATTTTTCTTTCTTCTCCCTTATAAGTGAGAATTGAACAATGAGATCACATGGTCACAGTAAGGGGAACACACACACTGGGACCTGTCAGGGGGTGGCATGGAGGGGTAGGATAGCATTGGGAAAAATACCTAATGCATACTGGGTTTAATACCTAGGTGATAGGCTGATCTGTGCAGCAAACCACCATGGCACATGTTTACCTATGTAACAAACATGCACATACTGCATCTGTACCCCAGAACTTAAAAATAAACATTAAATTTTTTTTTCTCTTTAGTAATTATTGTGCCCTTTATATTGATATTTCTTAAACTTTCTTTCCTTTTATTTTTTTTTTAGACGAGTCTGGCTCTGTTGCCCAGGCTAGAATGCAGTGGCATGGAGTACATATGCACACCACCACACCCAGTTAATTTTTTGTATTTTAGTGGAGACAGGGTTTCACCATGTTGCCTAGGCTGGTCACAAACTCCTGAGCTCAGGAAATCCGCCTGCCTCAGTATCCCAAAGTGCTGGAATTACAGGTGTGAGCCACTGCATCCGGCCAACATTTCTTAAATTTTCAAGAATTAAAAAATACTTATTTCCATTAATTCAAATTGGATTGTCACAACTTGGTCAAAAGGAGCTTCATTAAGCTGCCCTTTAATTTTTTAACACTATCCCGAACATCCTTAAAAAGATTTCTTGCTTTCCAGCAACAGTAAGATGGTCTTTGCTTAATTTGAATTTTCCATTGCCTAAGATATGGAATCAGCTACTTCCCTAGGAACACTAGCATTTCTCTGTGAAGACAAGAGACCAAATCTGTGCACATGGCTATGTGGATTCTCATGTCAGTGGTAGGCAAGTATACCACTGCTCCTTTGGCCACTTTTCATATAGAGCTGGAGAGGGTATTCCTTTTAAAGTTCATAAGTTTAATTTGGTTTTTCCAATATGACATAATAAATTGTTGCTCCTTAGGTTTTTTAAAGACTAAGACTTCAAACCAATGGACATACCCCATATTTATAAACCCCTGATAAGTAATTTTCCATTAGCTTGGATCTCGCTGCAGTTATGGAGCTTCTATATGAATCAGGCTCACATTTTTCTCCTTCATGACTAGAATAATTGGGGTACCACAAGCCAGAACTCCTCCCTAACCCATTCTTTGCTATTTACTTGCTTGCTATCCATAGCACATTACCTGTTCAAACTCTGAAGTTTCCAATCTTTTCATTGCTTCTTCTACCTTCTGGGCAATCAAATTGTCCTCATGTCAAATCAAGAATTTTCAGAAATTCTACTTTTAGCAGAACTATGTTTTTGGTACATAATTATAATTGCACCTTCCTTTTTCCTCTGTAGGTAAAATTTCCTCATCTGTGAAATTCTCTGTTAAGAATTACACACTTCCCCAGCCACTACGATTTAGAGAGATACAGTAGATGGGACTCTTGCCCACTCTTCCCAGTTCTTGAGCAGCGTTTCTGAAGGATCCCCGCTGCGGAAAGGAAAGTGAACCCACAGGCAAGCCACTTGGAAAATGTGTATCCTGGATGGTAGCAGCGCTTCTCCTCTTAATATTTCTCCAGGGGACTTCATTACCTGAATGGAATTCTTTTTCCTGCCATAGTAAGAGGCACTTAGTCCTTTGGCAAATCTTAGCCATTGGCCATTTCCTCCAGTTAAGTAAGTAGGATAAACTGCCTCCTCTGAGGTGTTCTTTGTTGTTCAGTGCCATGCATGTATCTCCTGGAAAAAATAGCCTGGAGATAGTAATACTATTCACTACTATTGTCATAAGTTACTAAGTATGTATCACACATTGAGGACTATTGTTTCATATGGTCTCAATTAATCTTAACAACTGCTTGCAATAATATCACTTTTATTCTACTTTTCCAGATGAGAAAACATAAATGTAGAAAGCTGAATTCACCCAGCTTGAGAGTGGCAGCACAGGAATTAGAACTCACAATATCACCTCTGAGTCTATATTCTTAGCCATTTTCCTTTTCCTTGTTCCTTTTCCCTAATTTCACATTTAGAGAAGAGCCCCCAGAACAGATTTTATATTCCATTAGCCTAATCATAGCACGATTCTACTTAGATACAATCCTAGCAACAGCAACCATTCCTTATTTTTATATTGTAATTGACAGTAACCTAGACACAACATACCATTTCTGAACTATGCCCATTAAGTTTATATAACATCAAATGCTCAACTTCTCTTATTGTTCACCTACAACTTCCCTTCTGGCCTCTTATCAGTGAAATCAATTACAGCCTCCTGCTCTTGCCTTTTACATATTGTCAAATCCTTTCTCACACTACATGTTTAGACTAATTGTGTGGATTCCACTCCCCTGAGTTACTGGCTTTGAAAGGTTGCTGAGCTCTGTCACCACCTGGCCACCAACATGTACACAATCTTCCTAAAATGCTGGCATGGCCTAATTTTCTATTAACTCTTTTCTTTTACTGTAAGGGTATTTCTTCTCTTAGCTCAAATTTTCCCTTTCACCAGCAACTTTATATTTAAATTTGTCATCAGTGATGATTTCACTAGAGTATGTGACAAAAAGAGTGAGGTTGAAATATTAAGAATATACATATATAAATCAACTTCTTGGAAGATAGGTATTTATTATGCACCAAACGTGGGAAAAGAAAACAAAGAAATAACAGAAACCAACATTAGAGAGAGAGATGCATTTATGTATATATGAATATGTGTTTTCTTCAATATATAAGTTCTCATGAGTACCAAATTTTTAGAAATCCAATTTTAACACAGGATAATGTTTAAACATTCCAATTTTTGCAAATAACTTTAACATTTCAATGTTACCTCCCTAGAACTTTCTGATGAGAATTGACATTGGATTATTCAGAACTTGCAGAGGCTTCAGGCTGGGGTCACAGACACACAAATTTACATTCTCTTGGACAAAGTGGCTCTACATTTTGAACTTTGTTTAGACATTCAATGGACTTTCATAATAAATGCCATTAAGAATCTTTTTTATTCCATCTCTGTTTCTCCCCATCTTATTATCCAATGTATGCTTTAAGTTCTCATTTATAATATCAATAATGACTTTCATGATTGTGAATAATAAAATATCAAAGAATGCCATCAAGGTAGCATAATGAAATTTAAATGGTAGTACGAAAATATTCTTAGCATGTATTAGAGAATTCTAAATTAGAAAGAGACCTAATAGGTACCGAAAACAATCGCTTCATTTTACACATAGGAAATTTAGGTGTCTATTTATATAAAATAATTTACATAGCTTTTAATAATAATATATTTTATTAATAATAGTAGTTCTGGAATTCCTGACCAAATTTAGGAGCAAATTTAAAACTTTTAGGTTAAGTTAAAGTGAGAAAATGTGAAAAATACCAGGATTCATTGCATTTCTGAAACAATACTGGCTCCATCTGGTGGCCAAAATAACAATTCCCAGTCAATAATGTGTGCTTATGATTAATACACTTGCTTTCTTGAATTGAAAATGTCCGATTGGATCCAAATATTGAAGAATTTAGAATATAGTTCTAAATTATTATATACTTAATCAATAGACTGTTACAGTTTGTACCTGCGATTAATTTCTTCCAAAGTGTATATGATTAACAGATTTTTAAAGTTGTAATTGAAAAAGAGGCAAAAATCCAGTCTAGGAAAATGAAGATAATTTCTCAACTACCTTCCGAGAAAAATTTGTAATCATCTAAAAATATATTAATATATTTTTATGAAAAATGGCAACAAAATCGGTAACTTTTTAATCAAGGCAATATAATTAGTACCAATTTATTATTTAATATGTATTACCAATTAAAATGTAAAACTCAACATAAATTATTTAGTGATTCCAAAAATCCATGGGGTTAGTACTGTATTATCATATGTTCCTGTTCTTTGAACTAAGAAAATAAAACCAAATGAGTTAGGCTGTTGTATACTCTTAGGGAAAATCTACTTTGTGTTTTTCACTAAATACACACAGGCATTGTTTCCTGCTGTTCTGTGAAAACTTTGAAATTTCAAGCTAAACTTTTTTTGTTCCCTTTTTTTTGAGGAGTCTGGCTCTGTTGCCCAGGCTGGAGTGCAGTGGCACAATCTTGGCTCACTGCAACCTCCGCCGCCCGAGTTTAAGCAATTTTCCTGCCTCAGCCTCCTGAGTAGTTGGGACTACAGGCATGCACCACCACACCTGGCTAATTTTTGTATTTTTAGTAGAGACAGGGTTTCACCATGTTGGCCAGGCTGGTCTCGATCTCCTCACTTCGTGGTCCACCTGCCTCCAAAGTACTGGATTACGGGTGTGAGTCACTGAGCCCAGCCTCAAGCTAAATTTTTGTGTTAGGGCCTGTCCTACCTAGAACAAGAGGCTTCAACTTTCTTTGGATTCTCAAAAGATCTTCTAACACCTTGATCACTTATGAAACTCTACTAGTCACACAAGTGTGCTCAATTTTTGAAAATTCATCAAGTTGTGCACTTAAAATATGCTTGTATATTATACTTGAAAATGAAAATAACATTTTTGGAAGTTCAAGAACCATTGTTTTTATATCCCCAAATTTAATATATACTAATAATTAGCCCTACCATAAGCTGAGGTGAATACTTGGTATAGGTTATTAAAACCTTCTGAGAATCAATTCTCTAAATTTACAGTATAAATAACTTCCCATGGGTTGTTAAGAAAACTACTATATAAAATTAAAATTGTCTGGAATTCAATGCCTATATACAATATATATAATAAAATTTATATATAATATAAAAATATATATTTTATATTATATATAAATATATACATATTTTATATATATATAATTTTTTTTCACTCAGCAGGTTCTAGCTCTGGGTGCCTGTGGTACTCACAGCATTGCTAGTGTCCAGTTTCTGCAGTCTGCTGTAGTCAGCAGCACTCAGCAGCCAGAAGCTCTTTGCAGCAACCCTCCCCTCCCACACAGTGATTTTGTAGAGGGCGCTTCCAACTCCTGTGGCATGTGCGCCATCTCCTGTGTGCAGTTCCTGCAGGGCATGGGAGTCAGCACACTCAGCTTCCTTGCTCACTGTCCCTTTATGATGTGGTCTGTTATGGAGCTCCTCCTGTGAACTAGCTCCCCATGAACAGCTTTCCTGGCTCTCTCCAGGTTGAATTGCCAACAAGTTCTGCACAAAGGGCACCACAGCAACTCCTCTGTGAGCCAGTGAGCCAGGGAAGTGATCCTTCCCAACTAAGTCTGGATCTAGCCCGCGCTCCAACCTGAGCTCTCTCAACCCAAGGGCTATATCTCTCCTTACACTGTTATTCATATCTTCTTTCAAATTCTTTCCAATTCTTATTGCCCAGCCCCTTGTATTCTAATCACCTTTCTAGTTAATAATTCTTTATATTAAACTTTCCCTGTTCAACTTACTGCGTGGTTGCTCTCTCCTGATTGGATCCAGACTAACATAGCCTCTTATTTTTCACTCAGCTAAGATGAGTAAAGGAATCTATTACGTATGTGAAAGGAACAATAACTAGATTGCATTCATTCACTAGAACACTTGTTCTGGTTACACACAGCTGTGTGGCTTGCTAAGTTTTCTTCACAAGGATGTAAAATATATGAACAGGAGAGACTAATCCTTAATTGATGAGATTTTATGCAAACAGTACTGATTTGTGTATGTGCAATTTACAGAAATTTGTAAATTAGTTATTTGTACAATGAAACTCTGGAACATTTTGGGAGTTCTTATTTAACTAATCAAATATGGTTCTTTTAAGGAAAGCTCTCCAAAGACATCTTGAAAATAAAGAGGATGAGTCACACTAGGGATAGTAAGGTTAGATTCTCGTGGTAGTCATTTTCCATTGGCAAACCAGGCTCTCCCACTCTCTACCTGTTGTTTGTGTGGGTTTGACCTAGTCCAAACATTCATCCTTCCCCAGCCCCTCCAGTGCCTCCAAGATATTGAGATGGTGGGAATGTGACACAGGCCCAACTAATCAGCTCTTTCATCCCTTGACCATGATGATTAGTTCAAGATGGACAAATAAAACAAATCTGTCTAATGAATGTGATCTGATACATTTTGCTGGAATTTTTGGAAAGAAAAGGTCTCTTTTGGCTGGGGTTGCCGAGTTACTAGGAAGTGAGCCTGGATCTGCTAGTCACTATTTTTGCCAGTGCATGGGAGGAACCAGTGTGATAAAGAGGGAAACACAGAAAAACAGAACCAAAAGATTTTAAAAGGGATTAGAGATGACACCATTTGGTGACTTGGATCTGGCCTCTGGCTGCAGATATGTAAAGTTTTCAGAAACATAAGACAATAAATGCCCTAAGTCAGTTTGAGTTTTCTTCTGTCAGTTGTGGTGCATAGAGTCCTTGCTGCTGCAATTATTGTGCTTGAATAGCTGAGGCCCTTAGATCATAAACCTAAGTAATTCATTGTTTCCTAGGTGTAAGTCCAGGAGCGAATTTTGGTCAGGTATGTGTGATGTGCTTACTTTGTATACAGTACTCTATGCTAGAGAGTGAGCATTCGAATTCCCAAATCTAAAAACTAGTATCATTACTAGAGTGGACAGTTCTACCCTTTGGTATTCAGTAACAAAACTATACTATACTGGGTCAGGCAACCATTCCTAAAATATTTGAAATAAACATGGGGCAAAATGGCCATAGCGTTTTATACTGCAATTTTTTTCCTGCAATCTGTGACCTATTGTTTCTCATTACCTTCATCAACTGATATTGGTAGAGATATTGAGATAGAAGTATACAAAAATATAGCGTTGATTTCAGACAGATCAAAAGCGTGAAAGTGTAGTCATTCAAGTCTTCTGCTCCTCTCCTTGTTTCCCTCACACAGGCATTAGCATGCTGCCCACACTGACATGTCTTGTGTCACCTAACATGATTGATTAAGGGTTATATTTTTAAATTTCACCGCTGTCTTTGTTTTTATTTTTTTATTTTCTAGGCTGCTTGTCACATGACCCAGACCTGTGAGAGGTTTGTATAAAACAAAAAGCATATTTTAAAAGAAACACAACATATGACATAATGACAAGAGCCAGAAAATTGTGTGTTCTGATGGACATGCCACTCTTCACTCAGGTCCCTGCTTTGTTTTCTTCAGCTAGGAGAGTGACAGGCTGAAGGGTCTGGTGTTCGTCAGTTTATGTCACAACTGTGATATTTAAACATAGGCTTCTTTGTAGCTATTTTATTCCATCCAAAATCTTTTTGGAAAATGTGCCAAATATAAATTTATTCAAACAAACACAAAAGGTCAACTTTTCTCCGCTGCCTTCCCTTTAAGGCAAAATATTGCTTAGTTACAATCCATTAACTAAGGTTAGTTTTTATGGTCTAATCTGTTTTTAGGTGTTGAAATTATCTTCTCTGTGCCTCTTTCTATTTATCATAATTTTTATTTGTTCTTTTGTACTTAAAATTCAGAATCCAGTGCCAGTCTTTTTTAAAACTCTATAATTCTTGTATCTCTATGAATGCTTTTCAAGAGGGAAATTCGCTTACAGTAGTATTTACATTACAATCTTGGATTAATGTTATTTGTTACATAATACAAACTTTTAAATGTATCATTTTGAATAAATCTGTCAAAATACAGATTCTTATAAAATTATTGTGGGATACTACTTATCTGTGTTACAATGTACTATATGTTCACAGTGAGTTGTCAGTTATAAGAACTACAGTTTTTTAATGATGTAATAATAAAACAACATACTTTTGGTATTGTTTATTGGCACTTAGTTCAAAAAGCTGACACTCTTTCTTAGCATAAATATTAAACATTACAAAACTAAAACCTGTTTTACAAGTATTCTAAAATAAAGTAACTGCTTATCACTCAGAGCTGAACAGAATAAATCTAACCTGTTTCTATTTTTTTTCTGTGATCAAAAGATTGCTTTAATGACTGACTAGGTACAGCCACTTTCACTAATGACATTAAGATTTCTGGGATTCCTAAGGACATGCTACTGAATAAATAACTGTTTTCTCCCAAAAAGTTGTAAAAGGAAAATGTTAGCAGTATTTTCAACTGCTGAAAGTTGAAATATATTGTAAATAGTTAAAAATATTAATTTCTAACAAAATTGAGGTATGGTTGTTCTACAGTTAGTTACACATTATTATTTAGATCATGTTAATTTTAATCGACATGTTTTCTATTGCTAAAACATTTGAAGTTTTCACAATAAAATATATGTCACCAAAATCATCAGCATAAAGCAACGTTAGCCAATTAAAAAGATATTAAGACAATTGTACCTGAAAAAAAGATAAGTTAAAAACAGCTTATATAAATTTTTCCAGGCAAGGCAAAAAATAAACTATAATATATTATATAATGATCAGTCAACATAAGGAAGTATAATAATTTAACAGAAGAGATAAACATTTTCAAGATCCAATCCCTAAAATTTGATTGTTTCAAAGTTTAAAGAAGAAAAAGTTAACTCTGTTATATTTCATATATAAAAGTTTTTCAAAAATACCACAAAGTTTATCATAGGACCAGCTTTCATTTATTAACTACCCATGATAGCCAAGATTGATAGTTCAATCTTTCTCTTGTGAAAAAGTGTTTATGAAGCACTCAAGTATATTTTTTTAGGTAAATGACTCTAATTGATAGGTCACACACAGAAAAGATCAAGAATTAAACAGCCTGTAGTTCAGTGGTTTCCAAGCTCTTCTGGGCCAAGCTCTAGAAATTCTGTTCTAGGGCCTCCACATGCATGTTTAGTGCTTCTTTCAGAAGCTCTTGTAAGGTAGGCCTGGTGGTGACGAAATCTCTCAGCAATTGCTTGTCTGTAAAGGATTTTATTTCTCCTTCACTTATGAAGCTTAGTTTGGCTGGATATGAAATTCTGAGTTGAAAGTTCTTTTCTTTAAGGATGTTGAATGTTGGCCCCCAGTCTCTGCTGGCTTTTAAGGTTTCTGCCAAGAGATCTGCTGTGAGCCTGATGGGCTTCCCTTTGTGGGTAACCTGACCTTTTTCTCTGGATGGCCTTAGCATTTTTTCCTTCGTTTCAACCCTGGTGAATCTGATGATTATGTGCCTTGGTGAATCTGACAATTATGTGCCTTGGGGTTGCTCTTCTTGAGGAATATCTTTGTGGTGTTCTCTGTATTTCCTGGATTTGAATGTTGGCCTGTCTTTCTAGGTTGGGGAAGTTCTTCTGGAAAATATCCTGAAGAGTGTTTTCCACCTTGGTTTCATTCTCCTCGTCACATTCAGGTACACAGATCAAATG
This sequence comes from Cheracebus regulus, assembly GCA_963574635.1. Classification (NCBI taxonomy): domain Eukaryota; kingdom Metazoa; phylum Chordata; class Mammalia; order Primates; family Pitheciidae; genus Cheracebus; species Cheracebus regulus. The sequence continues at coordinate 719 of CAUYQU010088551.1, read as the reverse complement.
TAGATTAGGTCTTTTCACATAATCCTGTATTTCTTGGTGGCTTTGTTCATTTCTTTTCACTCTTTTTTCTCTGATCTTGCCTTCTCATTTTACTTCATTGAATTGATCTTCAATCTCTGATATCCTTTCTTCTGCTTGATCAATTCGGCTGTTGAAACTTGTGTATGCTTCGCAAAGTTCTCATGCTGTGTTTTTCAGCTCCGCCAAGTCATTTATATCCTCTCTAAGCTGGTTATTTTAGTTAGCATTTCATCTAACCTTTTTTCAAGGTTCTTAGTTTCTTTGCATTGGGTTAGAATGTGCTCCTTCAGCTTGGTGAAGTTTGTTATTACCCACCTTCTGAAGTCTGCTTCTGTCAATTCGTCAAACTCATTCTCCATCTAGTTTTGTTCCCTTGCTGGTGAGGAGTTGTGATCCCTTGGAGGAGAAGAGGCATTCTGGTTTTGGTGATTTCGCCTTTTTGCACTGGTTTCTTCCCATTTTTGTGGATTTATCTACCTCTGGTCTTTGAAGTTGGTGACTTTTGGATGGGGTCTCTGAGTGGACATCCTTTCTGTTGATATTGAAGCTATTTTTTTCTGTTTTTTAGTTTTCCTTCTAACAGTCAGGCCCCTCTGCTGCAGGACTGCTGGAAGTCCACTCTAGACTCTGCTTGCCTGGGAATCACCCTTGGGGGCTGCAGAACAGCAAGGATTGCTGCCTATTCTTTCCTCTAGTAG
>CAUYQU010088550.1:0-26876 GCA_963574635.1 Cheracebus regulus | reverse complement strand
TTCCAACACTTAAAAAAAAAAAAAAAAAAAAACTTCCACACTCTCTTTAACAAAAAAAAAAAAAAAAAAAAAAAAAAAAGAATACCCATGCATAGGGTTCTTATGTGAATAGAGTTTATAGGACCAGAAGTTGCTCTGAGTGAGTCAGTGAGTAAGTGGGATGTGGACGTGAAATCCTAAGGATATTACTGTACACTAGGGTAAACTTTATGAGCACCCTTATAATTGGGCTACATTAAATTTATAAGAAAGTTTTTCTTTCTTCAATAGTAAATTAACCTTAGCTTACTATAACTTTTTTACTTTATGAGATAGCAAGCTTTTTTTTTTGTTGTTGTTGTTGTTATTGTTGTTGTTTTTGTATTTTGGGCTCTGGGGTACATGTGCACATCCTGCATCCTGTAGGATTGTTGCATAGGTACATACATGCCATGGTGGTTTGCTGTCTCCATCCCCCCTCAACCCATCACCTGCATCGGGCATTTCTCCCTGTGTTAGCTCTTCCCATCCTCCCTGCACCCCCCACGACCACTGTCCCTCCCCTCCCTTCCATCCCCCAGCTAGCCCAGTGAGTGTTGTTCTCTTCCCTGTGCCCAAGTGTTCTCATTGTTCATCACCCACCTATAAGTGAAAACATGCAGTGTTTGGTTTTCTGTTCTTGTGTAAGTTTGCTGAGAATGATGGTTTCTAGATTCATCCATGTCTCTACAAAGGACATGAACTCATCCTTTTTTATGGCTGCATCGTATTTCATGGTGTATATGTGCCACATTTTCTTTGTCCAGTCTATCATTGATGAGCATTTGGGTTGGTTCCAGGTCTTTGCATCATAAACAGTGCTGCAACGAACATACGTGTGCATGTGTTTTTATGTTAGAACGATTTATAATTCTTTGGGTATAGTTTTAAGTTTTTGACTCATCTGTAGTAACAGTTTAAAACACAAACACATTGTACAACTGTACAAAAATATCTGCATTCTTTATATTCTTGTTCTATAAGCTTTTTCTATTTTTAGATTTTCTTTTTTACCTTTTAAACTTTTTGCTAAAAATGAAGACACAGGCTGGTTGCGGTGGCATATGTCTGTAATCCCATCATTTTGAGAGGCCAAGGCAGGGAGATCACGAGGTCAGGAGTTTGAGACCAGCCTGACCAACTTGGTGAAACACCATCTCTACTAAATATACAAAAATTAGCTGGGCATGGTGTTGCACACGTGTAATCCCAGCTACTCAGGAGGTTGAGGCAGGAGAAGCACTTGAACCCAGGAGGCAGAGATTGCAGTGAGCCAAGATCACGCCACTGCACTCCAGCCTGGGTGACAGAGAGAGACTCTGTCTCAAAAAAACTCAAAAACCAACCTACAAACCAACCAAACAAAAAGACACAAACATACACATTAGCTTAAACCTATACAGGGTCAAGATTATTAATATCACCGTTTTCCATCTCCACAACTTGTCCCACTGGTAGATCTTAGGGGCAAAATCATACATAGAGCTGTCATCTCCTATGACAGGAATATCTTTTTTGAAATACTTCCTAAAGGACCTTCCTGAGGCTGTTTTAGAGTTAACGTTTTTTGTAATAAGTAGAAGACATACTCCACTTTTTTTTAATAAGTAGAAGACATATTCTAAAATGACAATAAAAAGTATAATGCAGTAAATACATAAACCTGAAACATAATAATTATCAAGTGTTATGTGTTATATTTTTGTAACACTGGCAGCAGTGGATTTGTTTACACAATCATAACTGCAAATGTGAGTAAATTAATTGTATTACAATGTTAAGATGGCTATGATGTCACTAGGCAAGAAAAATGTTTCAGCTCCATTTTAATCTTAAGGAACTATTGTTCAAAATATTATTACTGTATATTTTCCTTTTCTCTGAATGTTACTAAGATTTTCTTTTTGTTTTAATTTTCAGTGGTTTGATTATGGTGTGAAAAATTTGATTTTGTTTGGTTATTGATGCTTTAAATTCTTTCATCAGTTTTGAAAAATTTTTAGTTAGTGCATCATTAAAAATTGCTACCATCCCTTGTACTCTTTCCTTCTGAGTTTCCAGTTGCATAAATATTAGAAATTTTCTTTCTTTTGTAATGCCTTTTGTATCAATTTTGAAATAATGCATGTTTTCTGGTAATTAATTTGTATTTTAGTATCATTGTCACCAGAAAATACCTGATATAAGTTTCTGATATTTGTTGTCAATTTATTGTTTTGAATTTAAGGTTTTTATTAATTATATAAGTTACAAAATGTGTATTCAGCAATTTCACGGTGCAGATTTTTATATATTTTCATTATACTAAGTGTGTTAGCTGTTCAAATGTGTTGTAACAATATTCAATTTTATAATTGTCAATGCATTTCTTATTCCGAGAGAAGTTTTACAATGTTTTGATTTCAGATTTGGAATTATTTTCATTGTAATTCTGTAAATGTTACTAATACATTTTGAGCTTATATTACTTGAAGAATACAAGCTTAAAACAACTGTATCTTAACTCTATCATTTATTTTATAAAATAAGCTTTACTTTTTTATAATGTAGAGCTTTTCCCCAATTACTTGAGTACCTTATTTACTTGAAAACACAGTTCCTAGTGGAAAAAAAAAGTTTACTTATTGTACTTTAGCTACCTATTTCCAAGTAAAGAAATGCTTTATCACATCTTATTCTGTAAGATTTTTCTGTTTTTATTGTTTTTAAACACTACTTTCAGATTTGAATGTTATTTTATTCCACTGCAATTATTATTCTTTTGGTACTCAACTTGTCACAACTTTAGTCCTTCAGCGCTTTTTATATCTATTTGCTTGTTGTTTTAACGTCACTTCATGAATTTTGAAGGCAATTAAATTTCTTGTGGAACAAGATACTCCAGCTTCACATAATTCTTTCTTTGCCTCAGACCAGGAAGTACCCATTGCTCCAAGATGCTCCTGTTCTTTTGTTTTTTCCCAGATTATGTGTTTTTTTCTTCACATTTATTTATTTTTACCTTCTTTTATTTCTTCTTTGCAAGATACATACTCATTTCAAACATAATTAGATTATACATATACAAATAGATTTGGATAGAGAGAATTCTGCAATTATTTGACATTTAACCATAAAAAGTGAGAGTATTTTGACTACAATTTTATTTCATTCGATGATATATCTGACTTGTAACTAAAATGTGAATTTCATGTTGCTGAAATTTCAGATGTTATAAATAAGAAGTAAAAGATTAGACAGAGAATAAATCAAGTAGTGAAATTCGTTTTGGATCAATAAGCATCATGGAAGAGTAAGAATAAGGATGTAAACAAACTGTTTTTATGTTGAATTTCTTTGTCTGACTATCCTTATGTTTAATGTTCTGTCATGTATTATGATAAGCTTAAAAGAAAAAATAAACTTTTACTTTCTTAATAATTTTTAAAATTGTATATCTCACTTTTAATTAATATGGCATCCAGCCTATTAAGGTTTTAATAGCAACCTCAGCTATTATGTAAACACTTACAGTTCTCATTTCTCAAATCGACAAATTTGTTCAATTTTTAGATTAACAAAAACAATGAGTATTTGCTTTGAAGTTAGTATTCAAAATTGGACAATTTCAAAAAAAACATTAGAATGGTTTGTTGAGTCAAATTATTTATGTCCTGGGAAATAACCCCACTTTATTATATTAAAAAATTGTTTGCAAAATTCTCCTCTATTATAGGTAAGTAGCCCTAAATCTAGTCATTTTAAAACATTGTTATTATATACATTTTCTTTATACCTGGTGACTATATGAAGTTTGCATTGATTTATTATTGTTACTTGTATTGTGCCTGGATAAAAATAAATACCAATACCTTAGCATTTTTATTTTCTTCACAAAATTCAGACATGTTATAGGAATTAATCATTATTTGAATTCAGCTAATGTGAAGTAAGAGTTTATAAAGAAGCTATTACTCTTCCTTTGGTAGTAACAAAAATGTGGTTTTCTTTTCTAAATAACCGTTTCAATGACAGTACTTATCTGCATAAGTTGCTGAGTTCATATTTAATCAGAAGGGTCATAATTAAGAGAGTCTTAAGCCTGGATTCTTAACTTTTTGAAACATTCTTCTATTTCAGTCCCTGAATGTCCACATAATTGGAGAGTGTCAGAGGAACAAATCAGAAACAGAAATATATATTTAACAAAGATTTAGGAATGTCACATGAGAGGTCCAGGTTTGGAATGGGGTTGTGTGAGAATATAAGCAGTAATGTCATCTTTAGTATGGACTTAAGGTGAATAAAGAGTATTTTAGAGTGACACAAAATAGAAGCAATTATTCAATTAGAGAATTAGATTTTGCCAAAAGTGACAATGTCACAATAAAAGTGACATTACTGCTTATATTCTTGGCCTCCCCACTCCAAAATTTTTCTCATTTTTTGTATATGGCCACATTTTATACCTAACAGGCTAAACCAAAAATTTGAAAAACAACTTCGTTTTCCTTTGTCCTTCATCCACTACATTGAGTAGATCACCAAACACAATTGATTCAGTCTTTAGAAAGCTCTTCATCTTTCCTCTCTGTATAAACTCCATCTAAAATTCAAATCTTTATTTTTCTAGAGGATAACTATTATATCAACAGTAGTATTAATAACTGTAGCTTTGCTCTGTTCAAACATGTCCCACTAACTTTTCTCTGATTTATCTTTCTAAAGTAGAAAATGTTTTCTTATATTTCTCTTGCTTAAAATATTGCAATGGTGCTCAAGACTTTGTAACGGGGCAATAATTCATAAGTTTGCTTGGCTTGCCTCCTCAACGTTATTTCTCTCCAGTTCCTTTTTATCCTTATTACTAAAGTATTCACTCTAGCTATATTCAATAATTTACAGTTTCTCACATACTCCTTTGCTTGACAGAAATGACTTCCCCAAATGCCCTCCAATGCAGACTAACTCCTACAAATCCTTTGAGACTTTGCTTATGTGCTGCTAGGAGATTAGGTAGAAAATCTTTTTTAATTCCCCAATATGTTGTATGTCAAGGACTACTTCATTTATTGCAGATAAAATGGGAAACAAAAAAGTTATAGTTTTTGACTTTATGTTAGAGTCTAGTGACAAGGGACAGAAAAAAAAACAAAAATAAAAAGAATCACACATTCTGTTTAACATTTTACAGGAAACAAACAGAAATCTAAGCATCAGTGACAGTGAATGTGTGGATGGGAGATTTACTTCGGATAGGCTGGTCAGAAAGAGGTAACATTTTAACTGATACCTAAAAGCCGAGGAGCAGCACAGACATATGTTTTGAGTCCTTAGCATTTTATAGTCTACTTCCTCCACTAACCATGAGCTTCAGAGATCTCCAATCTCTATCACATTGAATAGTCTTAGAAATGTCTGGAATAGAAATTGTCAACATTGAATTAATTAATTTTGGAGGCCCATGACTATGTTGCTTATTATTTATTACAATTTTTTTTCTCCATGCAGCCTATAGTCTGAAGAATGGCATAGCATGATTTTTATCAGCCTTTCACAAGCTAGCTAGCATTTCACACACTGTTTTTCTCCAGCTTTGGGTAGTGTGCAGAAACAACTTCCATTCTAGCTTTGTGATTTTCTCTAATTTGCATTTAAGAATCTTACAAATTACATCCATACTTTCAGATTACTTAAGTCTCATTTGAATAAATGTGTGGCATTCCAAAAGCCATCATCAAGAGTTTTTGTTTGTTCGTTCATTTGTTTTAATGCATACAACCTCACACAGTGCACTCCATTTCAAAGTATTAAGAAAATGGTTAATAAAAGGAATTTTCAAAGTGCTCAAGTGGGAATATTTAGAGCTGCATACATTTTCAGTAAAAATCTATTTTGTTTTAGATTTGGTCTCAGCCTTCACATTGCCTCCTTTAGTGTCAGCAAAGATGGGAAACACAGAATCAAGGCAAAAGTAATAACATTTTGTAAGCTGGAAAAGAGACAGAAAAGTTTATAGAAGGAGACTAAATCTCTGAACCCCAAAATCACTAAGGCAAAGGGAAAAGTCAATCCAGAAGCTGCTTCAGGCAAATCTGCCTCCCATTTTATTCCTAAATGAGATAGCTGCAAAGATAAAAAACAACAACAACAACAACAACAACAAACAAACAAACAAAAACTACATACTTCCCTCACAATTTGCCCATAAGGAAATTCCTTGTGGGTCTCAAGATCTTTACCCTGAAACAGTTCTGTTCAATTTCTCCCTGGCAATGTAAATTGATACCTTATCTTCACAGATATGGGAAAAGATGACAGAAATGAAAGTTATCTCAGTTCATCTGAGACAAATGCAAATCTGACTGCTTCTTCTGCCCTATTGTTCATGTGAAAAATACAGATTCACTGAGTCAGACTAAGGCATAAGTGACTATTCCTCTACCCTCCTTTTCTTTTTCTTTTTTTTTTTTTTTTAAAAATAATGCAATTCTTTGTCTCTTATATACCTATAATCTAAAAGCCTGGAGCTGGCTTCCAGTTGCCCTGCCATTCTGGACCAAATCAATGTACATCTTATACACATTGATTGATGCCTTATGTCTCCCTAAAATGTATGAAATCAAACTGTATCCGACCACCTTGGTCGCATGTCATCAGATTGCCTAAGGCTGTGTCACAAGTGTGTTCTTAACCTTGGCAAAATAAACTTTCTAGGTTGATTGAGACCTGTCTCAGATACTTGGGGTTCACAAGTGGTAACAGGCTTGTCTATCAGAAAAAAAGCCAGATTACAATCCTGACATGAGGAAATCTTAAGGCTGCACAATGTCTGCGAATAATTCTCAAGAACTACCGGAAATATCAAGAACCATGTTATCGTAAGTGAAAGGGAAGCCTAACGTGAAGAAGACTGGCTAAAAGCCATTTAGCTGCATTACTATTTCTAGATCCCCTAAAAAAAACCTTCCTATTTGGTAAATTGCCTCTTTCTCAACCAAACAGAAATCTAAAAGTTTATGCTATGAATTAAGTAAAATAGAGGGGATTGGTAGAAACACGTATAGGGAGGATATTCCCCAAAGGGACTAAATGGTGATTCCTATAGTGACTAATGAATTCAAAAATAACAGTCCTTCTCTACTATTGAACTTCTAGGCCCTTACCTTCCAAGTAGGAGATTCGAGGTCTCTATGGGATACCAGACCAGTCTTTGAGAATAGGCCTGAAATTCTGACATCAAGGATTCTGTTGGTATTGATAAGAAAAAATAGATACCCTTTAGAAGATCAAAGTAAACCAAGACTGAGGACAAAATGGAATACTTGAAACGAGAGATTTACCACAAGAAAGAGGTAAAGAGACCTCCTGGTAACGTTATTAAGAAAGATCCCTCAATGACAGCTGTGCTTTAGAATAGATTGGAATAGGCTCAAGAGACAAACTTGTTGAAGTCTGCTTTCAACAACCTCTCCATTGCTTCTGTGCCATTATTATTAATCCAAGAGCAAAATTCCTAGGTGGCACCTGCCCCAGATTCTTACATGTACATGGCTGAACTAAACTGTGTGCTGATAAAGTTACTGCTTTTCTCCTCATGCTTTATTCCCTGAATTGAGAATCCCATAAGTGTTCTGCTTTGACCAATTCATGGGAGCTAAAGTTGGGCTATGATGAGCTTAGGAGCAGAAAATGCAGAGCTGCTCACTTCCTCTCACCATACTTCTGACTATACTTGGATATTCCTCAGTATCTATTATTCACTTCAACCTAGCTAAATGATCTAAGTGACATGAGCCCTATTTGTCAGGATTCGAATATCTTCACCCACTAACTTCACCTAAAAGGGCCCTTGTACACTCTCAGAGATCCTGCTGCTCAGCAGAGCTTTTCCTGAAAGCTTTCCACTAATAGTGCAAAATTCTATTTTTATTTCCCATCTAGTTATGTGCTTGCTACTTAGGGTTTCAAAACTAGACATACATATTCAGATAGCTAAATAGATATGGAAAAAAGAATAATGAATCCAAAATTGACTCTAGAGGGTGATAATTATAATTTTGTAGGAACTCACAACTTCTTAGGGACCAGTAGTGTTCTAACTCATTAATATGGTTTTGAGACAATGATATTCACTTATTATTCTTTCAAAATATTCATATATTACAGATTTATATATTTGCCAGATTAAACAATTAACTTCTTTCAAAAGAATTTAATATTGGCTGAATGTAAAAGTGGGCCTATTTGTACAGTGCTGATAGAATATACTGTTGGTATAATATTTGACAAATGTACATTGTATGTACAAAGGAGTTATATTTCAAATAATTTACAGTGCAGTATGGACACTGACCATTGACATACTTTAAGGTATATACCTTAGAAACACTTAGAAAAACTTTACACAGAAAACTGTTTTCTGCATATTTATTTAAAAACATTTAAATTTGATGTCTAAATATTCATCAATATGGAATAGATAAATGATTGATTGTGATGCAATTGTTAGAATAAATCAACTGGATTACAAGTGAAATTGTGAGAAGAAACTTAAAGAATCATTTCACAGCATGATGCAATTGTAGGTCAACATATAATTAACGTTAATGGCTTATATATAGTATGTATGCAGTAAAATAATTAAAAACATTGTTTGGCAGAGTATATATCAAGTTCATTACAGCAGTTGTCTCTAGAGAGGAAATAAGAGGACTGTGAGAATCAGAACATAAGAATATTGCATATTATCTCTATAGTTTGCCTTCTTAGCCAATATGATAACCTTTGTTACAGGTTACACTGTTTTCTAGATAGATAGATAGATAGATAGATAGATAGATAGATAGACAAATTTTCAAACCAAACTTAGGAGGGTTAGACTGTGGGGAAAAAAATGCACTTAAAATTTGACAGGCATGATTTAGTGGTTCAGCTAGAGGCTTTGAAATTAGACAGACTGATTTTGAATTATGCACCAAAATTCCTAGTTGTAATCCTGGGCAAATTTCTTCACTTCTAAAACTCATTTTAACCTATATGTCACATGGATATATAAACAAATTTCAGGATTTTTTTTTCCTTCTTAGGTTAGAGCAGAGACAATGCTCAAATAATTTAAATAAGTTTTGTAATTGTCGTTTATACATCAACTAAAGAGCATTGAGTTTAATCTCTACAGATTAAAATATATATGTGTGAGTCACATATAGAATGATCTATCCACTAATTACAAGGCATATTAGAGACTATGCATAATGAATAATTCAAATTTATTCTTTTTTTTTTTCAAATGGCTCAAGGTGCCTAGAATACCTCAACATAGTATCTCTTTGTTGATAATCATTTTTTCTGTGACGTATACTTTGATGACACAATGCATCAAGATACTCACTGTTGGTATCCTTCTTAAAACAATAGTCCCATCTGTGGTGTCTTTTATTATTACACAGGCAGAGCAGTGTGCAGCACTCAGTAACTGGCTAACTAGCTACAGTCTCTGCAATGCACTCATTCAAAGCTACTAAAACTCACAGATGGGTACATTGCTGTGATAATGTTGGACTGTGCTTCTCTCAGATGAACTGGAAAGTTGCCCTATCCATTGGTACCCAGAGAGCCATTCACTGTTATTCCGTGTCTGCACTATTAGCTCATACTTCAGAACTAGCCTATGTTTTGGCCTGCAGTGTACAATAACTTGTGTTTTAGATGCAAGTTCATGCTGTCACTTGGTTGAACAAAGTAGAACAATAGAAAAAAGACAGCCCATTATTATAATTCCTTGTACTCAGCAGACTATGTTTATGACAATAACTAGCGAATTGCATTTTTAGCTCAACAGAAGTGATGACATAAATATAAAAATACAGAAGGCTGATTAAATTACTTATGGTTTAGGGAGCTCTTCATATTAAATCAAGAAGATAACCAATAACAGCATTACTGGACCACAAAACTCAATAGTATATTTTGTAAAAAAAGACAAATATGGTTAGTTTAACTATCAGAGTGATGAGTATGTGATTATAATATCATCTTACCTAACCATATGCTACAGTGTTTATATAAATTACCAAATTTGGTGAAACAAAAATTGTTTCATATGGTGTGCATTAATCTGTCATTTCCCTTTAGTAAATGCAGCCTTTGAACAGATAGAAATGGTGGTCATTTATTGCTTTCTTTCCTAAAATTACAAATTCTGGAATATTGTCTAGGGATGTTTTTCTTCTGAAGTACACCAAATGGCAACCTCCTCTCAGACAATAAAACATAATAACTCAGTCACTGTAATAAACATTCATGTGATGAGAGATAATGCGACAAGGAAAAATATTTTCAACCTGGGATTTTCAAACTATTTTTCTTAGCGTCCTAGAAGATCTTTATTTGTAGTTGGGATTGGCAGCTTTAACCATTGCAGGTCTACCTTTAAGAGATTTGTTTTTTAGACTCTAATCAAACTTTCATATGAAGACAGGGTTCCATTGCTAAATAATACCAATGTGCACAAAACAGTATCTTAGGTACAATTAATGTAGTACCATTGCCCTAACAGAGTACAAATGGTAATATTTATAAAAATTGGCACACTGATGCAAAAATTTATATGAAGCAGATATTGCAAAAAGATAGCTATTTTTTCAAAATAAAATATAAAAGGATTTACAATAATAGGATACACTTATAAAGTATTTATAGTGAATATTGATCTAAGAACTTTACACACATTAACTCACTTATAACAATCCTAAAAATAATCTTATAATTCTAATACTTCTCTAATACTACTAATAATCCTATACTCATGCAAATTTTACAGATAAGGAATGAAAGGTAGTTCAATCAACATGCCAGCAGGCAGGAAGTATTGCTGCCAGAAATGGATCTGAAATCTGTGCTCCTAAACTTTAGACCTCATCTGTGAGGTGGTAGGGGAATGTTTTTTCTTCAGTATATATACTTCAATACATCGTAGTGCTAAATTAACACAGTGTTGTTTTAAAAATACATCAATGCCATTGAATAGGGAAAACAGAAATAGTCCCATTTCTATGTGTGAATTTATAATATAAAATGGGTTGTATTTCAAATTAGTAGGGAAAGTAAAAGCAAGCTTTCAATAAATTGGAATTGAACATCTATTTTAAAACAAAATTTGATTTCAATAGCTACCTCACACTGTATAAAAAGTACTAATAGATTAAGATCTAAATATTTATAAAAGTAGTAGAGAAAAATATAGAAAAAAATTTTTGAATTTAGGGGTTGAGATGGCTTCCTAAACAAGATATAAAATGTGGAATATGTAAAGAAGAGATCGAATGACTTCACTACATAAAACATAAAACTCTTAAACAGACATCATAAATATAGGCAAATGACAAGCTTGAGGCTGGAAGAAAGTACATTTACAGTTTAGTTGCAACAAAGGAGTAATAAACATAATATACAGAAGGCTTTCATATTTCAGTAAGAAAATGGCCAAGAGAAAAAAATGAGCAAATGATATGTACAGATTTTACAGAAAAAAGTACAAAGGATCAAAACATACACACAAAAACATTCAACCTCACTAGTAATTCCTAAAATTCCAAACTAAGACAATAATAATATACATAAGTTGGATAAAATGGAAAAGTTTAATATTCAATGATGAGGAGAATATCAGGAAAATGGAAAATTAATGCACTGTTGAGAGTAATGATAAATTGACTCAGTTTTTAGGAGGCTATCTGTTCATTTCGTGCTGTTGTAACAAAATATCTGAGACTGGTTAATTTATAAAGAACAAAAATGTATTTCTTAAATTTCTGGAGGCTGGGTAACATAAGATCAAGAAGTCAGCATTTTGTGTCTTGTAAGGGCTCTTCTCTGCTTCCTAGATGGAGCCTTGTTGCTGTAGCCTCTGGAGGGAAGGAACACTATGTTCTCACATGGCAGCGGGGATGAAGGGTAAAAGGGATGAATGCAGTTCCCCCAGCTCTTTAATTAAATCACAAATTCTGTTTATTTGGGCTCAAACCCGTGGAAACAAACAGACAAACAAAAGAAATAAACCATTTGGTGTTTTTGTGAACAAAAATCAGGCTGATTGACTTTTAAATTTTGGCACTGTGTTAATATACTCATAAATACCACGCAGAGAGATTCTAAGTCTGTGTGGGACGAGGGATCGTTTAGATCTTTAGACCTTATTAAGAAATGAAATTTAATATTTTCAAGTGCAAAAAATAGGTTACATTAAATTTTATTTGAGAAACTGTCATCATCTTAAAGTATGGCTGAATCAATTTCTATTCATGCTTTAGGTATAGCAAAGCCACTATGGGGCACTAGAGACTATTTTCTTATGTTTTTCATCACTTTACTTCCCTTTTGATGGCCATAGAAATAGCGTGACTTAGTGGTTAAGATCTTTTATTTTGTAGACTGACACAGTTTGGATTTTGTGTGCTCTGGTTCACACACCAACTGTGTGCACTGGATCAAGATGCTTGATCGCTTTGTTTTATTTTCCAAATGAGAAAGTGTAACAAACTCAGGATTATTGTGAGGATTAAATAAAGTAATGCATTCAAAGCACCTAAATAATGTCAGCTGTTATCATCTGAATGTTTGTGTTGTCTCTAAATTCATATGTTGAAACTTAATCACCATGTGAGGATATTAAGAGGTGTAGCCATTGGGAAGTGATTAAATCATGAGGGCACAGCCTTCATGAATGAGATTAATTTCGCCTTGTAAAATAGTTCCTAGAAAGCTGCCTTAACTTTTTTGAGCTATGTGAGGACATAGCCAGAAGTCACCATATATAAACCAGAAAATGGGCCATCACTAGAAACCAAATATGTCAATGCCTTGATCTTGGATTTCCAAGTCTCCAGTACTGTGAAAAATAAATTTCTTTTCTTTAGAAGCTACCAAGTTAATGGTATTTTACTACCACGGCCCAATGGACTAAGACTCCTGCTATGAAATAGTCAATTAGCTAAATATTAATATCTCTATTTTCTGATTTATCACTCTATCACAAATAATTGTTGGTTTCTTATAATAGCATTCAAATCAAAGAAAATAGATTTTTTTCTACATGTTAAAGGTTTTCATAGATTTCTGAAAGTATCCTGATACATTTAGATCAGGGGGCTACTAGACTTGCTTTAGTTTTGGAAATGCAAAAACCCAATCAAACTAAAGATGCACAGATGTTTGTCTAATTCTCTAGGGAATCAACAGGTGTCAAAATAAATATGGATCAAAGAACTTTCTAGTCACTCCTTTAAAATATAATGTCTAGACTTCTAATTATATACTTTCCCTTTCTCTTTTTTTAAAAATGAATTTATTGAAGTATAATTCACCTTATACAGTTCACTCATTTAAATTGTACAATTCAATTACTTTTCGTATATTCACAGATATATTTAAAGCTCACCACAGAACATTTCATTGCCAGAAAAAGAAACCTCTATACCTTTTAGCTGTCATTCTGCCATCCTCCCTCCCCTATCCCTAAGCAATCATTAATTTACTTTCTGTCTCTGTAGATTTCCCTGCTCTGGATATTTCATACAAATGGAATCATAAAATAAGTGTTTTTGTTTGTTTGTTTTGCTGTGTGTGTGTGTGTGTGTGTGTGTGTGTGTGTGTGTGTGTGTGTGCTGGTTTCTTTCATTTAGCATAAGGTTTTCTTTTTATTTTCAACTTTCAAGTTCAAGGGTACATGTACAAGATGTGAAGATTTGTTACATGGGTAAACATGAGCCATGATTCTTTGCTGCACATATCATCCCATCACCCACGTATTAAGCCCAGCATTTACTGGCTATTCTTCCTGATGCTCCCCGTCTTCCTACCCTCCATCCTCTGAGAATCCCCATGATGTGTTGTTTCCCCGCTGTGTCCATGTGTTCTGATGATTCAGCTCCCACTTATAAGTGAGAACACATGGTTATTTGGTTTTCTGTTTCTGCATTAGTTTGGTAAGGATAATGGCCTCCAGCTCCATCCATGTCCCTGCAAAAGACATCATCTCATTATTGTTTATGGCTGCATAGTATGTTGTATACGTACCACATTTTTTTTCTATGCTAAAATTGATGAGCCTGTAGGTTGATTCTATGTCTTTAATATTGTGAATAATTCTGCCAAGAGCAATTTCAACAAGAGCAAACATTGACAAATGGGATCTAACTAAGCTAAAGAGTTTATGCACAGCAAAAGAAATTATTAACAGAGTAAGCAGACAACCTACAGAATAGAAGAAAAGTTTTGTGATCTAGTAGACAAAGGCCTAATAACCAGAGTCTGTAGGAACTTAAACAAATTTACAAGAAAAAAAAATCCCATTAAAAAGTGGAAAGGGACATGGAACAGACACTTCTCAAAAGAAGACATATGTGAGGCTGACAAATATATGAAGAAAACTCAACATCACTGATCATTAGAGAAATGCAAATCAAAACCAGTGAGCTACTATCTCACTTCAGTCAGAATGGCTATTACTAAAAAGTCAAAAAAACAACAGACGCTGGCGAGATTGTGGAGGAAAATGAACACTTTTACACAGTTGGTGGGAGTGGAAATTACTTCTTCCATTGTGGAAGACAGTTGGTGATCCCTCAAAGACCTAAAGGCATAAATACCATTTAACCCAGCAATTCCATCAGTAGGTAAATACTCAAAGGAATAGAAATCATTTTATTATAAAGATACATGCATGTATATGTTCATTACTTTCCCTTTTTCCTGAAATATTTTTGATTAATAGAATCTTAGAAACTCTAGCAGAACTCATGAAGTCTTTTTCTTTGTTATTGAAAGTAAGTTAGAACTCTGATTTAGAATGATAGGAACAGTTATACTCCAGAATTGTGAAAAAAATTTTGAAGTTCTGTTTTTGCTCTACCATTTCATAAAACAATTATAAAAATTAAAAATGACGAAATAACTAAAAATTATAATTTAGTCATCTTTTTCAGTTATATTTGATTATAAAAACTGAAGAGGGAGAACAAAGAAAAAACAAAAGAACAAGACTTTGTAGTCATAAAGAAAGAATTTTCCAAGCAAAATTAATAGTTTTCACTATTTTATATAAATTTTCAGTAGCATAACCAGTATTTTCAGCATCAACTATACATAGTTAAGTTTGTATACATTTGTATGTATATTTGTTTATATATGTCTATATAAATATACATTTTAAAACTTTTATTTCTATTTTATTAACAATACATTACTCTGTTATTAAATATATTGCCATAGTCTAGGACTAAGCATTATCTTGTTCGAATGAAATTTTAAAATAAATATTTAAGGAATTACTTTGTGAAACAATTCATTAAACACAAAGATAAATGAGACACATAACAATTCAAAATAGCCTATACTAGTGTCAAATGAATGTTTTTCATCAATAGAAGTGCAATTAGCATTAATCAAACACCAAATCTGTGCTAGGCATGGGGAAAATCATTTTAAGTAAATTTTTTTTTGGTCTATCATCAGTGAAGCCCTAAAAGTTAGATCTTTTTAGCCTGTTTTATAGATGAGAAAACCAAATCTCAAAAAGAGTAAATATCTGTGTTTAATAAAGTTTAGGTCAACACTGTAATTGTGTCTGAGTGCATCCATCACCACAAATCGTTCTATCATGTCATAAGCTGAAACACCCAGAGGATGACAATTCCCTGGGAATTGCACAAATTACTAATTCTAAAACCGTTAACCTAAAAAAAGTTATCCCAAACAGAATAGAGATATACGTGCACGTGCACACACACACACACACACACACACACACACACACACACACACACACACATATATTGAGATGGAGTCTCACTTTGTTGCCCAGTCTGGAGTGCAGCAGTGCAATCTTGGCTCACTGCAACCTCTGCCTCCCAGGTTCAAGTGATTCTCCTGACTCAACCTCCCATGTAGCTGGGATTACAGGTGTGTACCACCATGCCTGGCTAATTTTTGTATTTTTAGTAGTGATGCATTTCACCATGTTAGCCAGGCTGGCCTCAAACTCCTGACCTCAGGTGTTCCACCTGCCTCAGCCTCCCAATTTGGTGGGATTACAGGCGTGAGACACTGCACCTGGCCAACACAATGATACTTCCTCTGTCTAATGCAAACTTATTCATTAATTAGCAATATACTGCTCAGTGTCATGCCTTACTGCTTTAGTCACATACTTAGATTGTAGATATGCAACATGAAGAGAAATGCTGATTGCCTCTGAGAAAACACCAGTGCTAAAAGAATGTAGATCTTGCTAGTTTGCTGAGCTTTTAAAGATCAATACCATTTCTGTACTTTGGGACTGTACTTTGAAGATGTACATATGCAAAAATTAAAATTTAGTTTTGCCAGTCCTGAAACAATAAATAGGCACAATGGTTAAAGATCATGTATGGTCTTCAGGAGGAAGAAATAGAGAATGATTCTATGTTTACTGTATATTATTTAGAGTTGAAAAATATGAAATTAATTGTATTTAGTTATCATTTTATGAGTTTAACTATTTTCAAATCAAATGCTAGGTTATAGGGCCCTTTAGTTTATTTTTTTTCTACAAAAAGACTTGGTCATGATGAACTCTATAAACCTGACATTTAAGTTGAAACATAGACAGATAGTATAAAATTCTTTACCGACAAACATTCTTTGACTACTAGTACAGCAAGGACATTAGCTGTTTGGAATGAGTACCTGACCAACTATATGTGATACTCATCTTTTTCCATTAATGGCATATATTATCTATAAGAGAGAATAAAAATTTTGTTTGATATCCATATATATCAGTATCATTGATTTTGGGTATGAGAACACAGGTTACCCGAATATTTACTAACTCCTTTATAGTAGGATAGGTAACTATGGAAAGGGTCCATGAGCAAAGTCAAGCAGAAGTTAATGCATTTTGCACTACAACTATATTCACATATTTAATTTTCTATGTATTTCTTGATATTGAGGTCAGAGGAGAACCCTGGACTTTAAAATAGAAGAATTAAATATTATATTTCCTTTGTGTTTTACTATTTTATTAACTTTGCTTCCTGCTGAAAGACCTCTAAAATTATTGAATTTGCTTATGACTAGCTTGTGACAGTTAAGTCTGAATGAATTCTCTTCAAAAGTTTGATATGAGTATTTGACTTAATTGACCTTATGTCCAGGAATGAGCTGATATTAGGCCTTCTATGCTTGGAGATATAATATTTATCTCAAATAAATCTCTCATTGCACAATTTTTATTCCTTCTTCTGACTGTTCCTCCTGTCCAGTTTACTCAGCATAGGCAAATAGTGTCATTATTCACCTGTTTTTTCTCAAGCAGAAAGACTGAGAGTCATCCTGTATTCTTTTCTTTCCCTCACACCCTACATCCAATAAAACAAAATTTTCTTTTTTGCTCTAACTTCATACCTGAATACTTCTCACTATTGTTGCTGCTACAAAGCCAAGCACAGACAAAATTATTTGCCAGTAAGGTGCACACAGTAACTTCTTGTTGGTTTCTCTGCTTGCAGTTTTATCTTTTTCTATAGCTCATTCTCTGCAAAGAGGTTAATATTTTATGAGCATAAATCATATCATATTACTTTTCTGTTTAGAAACTGCTTAGAAATCTTCACTAGAGGGTATTCATGTCCCTGTTTGCTTGGGAGAGTCCTAGTTTGTTTCTATTGTTCTGAAATAAATATTAATCGAGCCTACTTTCTCTCAAAAGGGTTCTGGTTTGGATGACAGGTTGTGTGATTTCTCTACTTCAATGGCTTCCCATTGCAATCCTAAGCTCCTCTCCTTAGCTTAGAAGGCCAGACCTGATTGACCTCTGCCTACCTCATGGACTTAAAATTTTATTTTAATTTGCTTAATTCTAGGAATACTGGTCTTTTTGTATTTCAAACAAGGTCAAGCTAGTTCTTACTTGAGACCTTTGCACTTGATTTTCCATCTGCCTAGAAAAATTTTCTACCAGATCATGGCAGGATCCTTCTTAGAAAAGATCTTTTTTTTTAATCGCCATCTTTCTAAGTCACCAATCAGCCTTTGTTTCCCTTTTCATTGAACAGAGCTTATTTATTTTTTATATAATTTTTATTTTTAATTGAACTTCTATTTATTTACTTTCCTGGTTAATATTTCCCTATTAGGCTACAGATTACTAGAATGTAGCTGTCAAGGACAACTAATAACTTTATTTCCAGAACTTAACTTTAAACCAGTTCTCAGCACATAGTAGCTATCCCACAAATATTTGTGTATTATATGAATTAGATGTGGGGACCCACGGGCATAAATATGATGCCCTTTGTACAGAAACTTACTGCAGAATAAATTGAAGCTTTGACTAAAGCAAATATTCCATGAATGATTCTATAAAGTTTAGGCCACTAAGAGAATATATTTGTAATTCAGTAAGAACCAGGTTAAACTTTGGTAAAGATAAAAATATACTCATTGATATAGTTTCATAATTTTGTTAAACTTAACACTAGCAGCCTGTCGTGGTATGTTCACCAAGTGTTTAAAATGCTGCTGTGTTGAGAAAAATCATATATTCCTTTTACCACAAATTCTTTTATTCTGTTATTATTAATCAATTAGCACTCAGAAAATGTAAAGTCAAGTTTTTACACTTGAGAATCCTATAATCTTACAAATAAGTATTCACAAAATATACCAATTATTTTCACTTCTACTAATCTCAAAAATCTCATTTTTCTACTTTATAACGAAATCAAAGCACCTTAGGAATAATGGCAAATTATGAGGTAGAGTGGATATGGTACAAAAACCTGAACTTGTTAGGAACTCAGTTTATTAAGCCAGAGTTACACAACTTGGCTGTAGTCCATTAGGGAAATCCATGAGACAGTGGTTCTTTTTGCCTTGGCAGATGCAGTCTCAGCATGGTTATTAAAAATGTCAGTACAAATCAATAACCTTTATGTGCTAACTTTTGTAAAGTACTTAAAAGTGTCCAGGCTCAGTCAATTCAAATTTCCTTTTTCTTTCCTTGTCTCCTTCAGCCAAATTTAATTCAACACATATTTATACAGAATCTTTCTCTTTTTTTTTTTTGCCTAGTGCTAGATGCTGAAACCAAAATATCAGGACACCTCATCCCAGTCCTTAGCGATGCCTACGTTTGATATAATATAGCTATCCTATGAAGATAATACTAAGCTCACTGAATTCCTCCTTTGAATGGAATGAGAAGAAATATTTCACAATTTTATGAATTGTGTAAGTTACTCCTGTTCAGGGAGGAGTATGTGAGATGATAGAAACACAGGCAGAAAAGCATTCACTCAACGCTCAACAAGCCAGTGAGTCAAACAAAAACAAGCTGAGATGAGAAGCAGGAATAGGATGGGAAGGTTTCCAAATCACATTTCATGTCCTCAGTCTGGTTCTCAGCTTTTTAATTTTTTTGATTTATATTTTGGTGACTAGAGGATAAGAATTTCCATTGTTCTTCCTTTTTCCCCCTCTTTTCTCCCTCCTTCCTCCTCCTTCTTTTTCCCCTCTTTCTCCTTCACCTCTTCCTCCTCCTTCCTCTTCCTTAGTTTTTTTTTTTTATTGTGGTAAAATATAGGCATCATAAAATTTACTCTTTTAGCCATTTTAAGTGTACAGTTCTGTGACATTAACTACATTCACATTGTTGTGCAACCATCACCACCATACATCTCTAGAGATTTTTCACATTTTTCAAATGGAACTTTTGTTTGTGGTGATGGCATCACAGATACATGCATCTCTCCAAAGTCATTAAACTGTCTATATTAAATATGTCCATTTAAAAATATATATTAATTATATCTCAGTACAGTTTTTTTTAAAAAAAAAAAACTCAAGAAAACATTAACTTTTCATTGCCCCTTCCTGTCAGCTCCTGGTGACCATCATTCTACTTAATCTCTGTTTTCAACAATACTTATTGTTGCTATACATCTTAATTTAAAATTTTTTAAAATCTAGTTTGTGCTAAATAATCCAGAATAGTGGTACCTTTTCTTACATTTTTTATATGATTGAATAACATGCCACAAATACATTAACCATTTGTTTTCATTTTTGTGAAATGACTAATTTTTAAAAATATATACCAGCTTTATTGAGATATAACTAGCATACAATATAATTTATCTATTTCAAGTGTATAATTCAAAGGCTGTTAGTATATTCAGAGTCATTACAATCCATTGTAGAGCATTTTGACCACTCCAAAGAGAAACCCATGTTCGTTGGAAGTAATTCCACAGTTCCTCTCACTTTCCCATCCCTAAACAACCATTAAAATACATTCTGTTTCTATAGAGTTTTTTGTTCTGGATGTTTTATATACATAGAATACTAAAATTTGTGGTGTTTTGTGACTGCTGTCTTTTGCTTAGCATATGTTTTCAAGGTCCATACATGTTTAGCATGTATAAGTACATTACTCATTTTTATTGCTGAATAATATTCCATTTTATTAATATACCATTTTTTTACCAAGTCATTGGTTTATAATTATTTGAAGTATTTCCTATTTTTGGTTATTATGCATTGTGCTGCTATATTAATTCATATAAACGTTTATGTGCAGACAAACATTTTCATTTCTAAGAGTGATATTCCTGGGTCACAAGGTCACTCTATGTTTAGCTTTGTGAGAAACTTCCAAACCGTTTTCCCAAGTAGGTAACCATTCTGCTTTACAGCACTCAAGTCCATCTGTTCCTGCCATTAAGTTTATGCCATTCTTCAAGCCTGTTTAAGACAGTGTCTATTCACAACATTTTAATTATAGATTTATTTCAGCATCAAATAAAATTACTAAATTTTGATTATAAACTATCTTGAGATAGTTGAATCTTAGTAAATGAGTAATAGTTTCATCTGGATATTTGATTTAATTGATTCAATCTTAGCTCAGTAGGAGTGAGCTAAGATTAGACTTTCTATGCTCGGGGATATAACGTTAATCTCAAAATTAATGTTTTAACAGAGTTCTTGTATTCTCTATTGGCTATTTCTTCTGTACAGTTTACACAATGTAAATAAATAATACCATTATTCATCTACCTTTTTCAGAAAAAAAATACTTAGAGTAATTTTGTGCATGTGGTAACTTGGGTCAGTATCCCTTGCCAATATACAACTCCTTGTTTCCACAGTTTCTCTCACTTTCCCATCGCTAAACAGCCATTAAAATACATTCTGTCTCTGTAGAGTTTCTTGTTCTGGATGTTTCATATAAACAGAAAATTAAAATGCTTAGTGTTTCATGACTGGTAGTGGGTTGCCAGTGCAAGGACCCCAAAGTATCTAGGAAGCAACTATAGCTTTAGGTTTAATGCACTCCTTAATCACCCAGATAACTATATCTTTTTGTCCTCCACAGTTTTAGGGATAGTTGATCACTAGGGATGAGAATGAGAGCTTCTTCTCATTCTCTATACCTACTTCTATAACTGTGGTTCTCCATGTTTTATGGCTAATCAGGAACACAGTGCCATATAACGTCCATAGGTTCAAATTATATGTCAGATTTTGAAGAATAGCACCTCAACATGTCATTCTCAAGTTGTCATATTAACTGTATTTTTTTTTTTAAAGACGGGGTTTCACCATGTTGGTCAGGTGGTCTTGAACTCCTGACCTCAGGTGATCCACCCACCTTGGCCTCCAAAGTGCTTGGATTACAGGTGTGAATTAACTGTATTTTTAAATGGACTATTGAGAAATTCAATCAGTAAGTGATATAGTGTATTACAGAACTGAAGAATCTATAATAATGCACCTCTATTGAATCTCTTTTAGCAGAGTCCCAGATGATGCTATGCAGGACTCCATGAAGGTATTCAAGTAGTTTTACACCACAAACAGTGGATTAGGCAAGGCGATGAGGGCAAAGAAAGCTAACTCACATCCCTAATTTGTATCAAATACCTGTAAAGTTAGAATCCTGCATCTTATAGGAAATAAGAACTATAATGTCATTAAGTTACCACTAAGGAGCTAGTTGGTTCCCTCAAGGGTTGATACCATATCAGCATTATTTTTTGCTGCTGCTATATTGGACATTTGGTAGCAGCAGTAGTTAGGTAACCCTGGGTGAGAAGGAGTGCATGCTTTAAGGCCTACCAATTGCCTCCATCACTGCCACCATGCCTGTTTAAACACTGGAATGGTTGAAGCCAGAGGCTAGCTCACATCTACAGAGAAGTGTATCCTGTTGAACTTGGCCTCTTATGGGCAAGAGCTTCTGTACAGTCTCTGCTATTCTGCAATTCTATCACCTCCATTGAAACTAGGAATACCAATTCCATGGAAGCATCTTCTACTATCAATATTGACTCACAGAATTCGGCCACTGCTGGGCTTCTAAATGATTCAACAATACCAAGTGCCCCTTCTTACTAGCATATGCCTCATAGCATGAGTTCTTCCCCACTCCATTTCCATCCCAATATACCACAGTCAAGAGTGTTCGTTAATGTTGTCCTGTGGGATATAGGAGACATCACCATACTACTTACCAACAATGTGGTCCTTTTAACATTTGTCAAAGAAGTAATCTAATGCCAGAAGCCCATCTTGTAAGTTTGCTTTCTAGAATCAATTCCAGTGCTGCCTTACATTTTTTTTTCACCCCAGAGCAGACTTTGAGAAAAATATTTGAGTGAATATAGAAAAACTAGTTGAAAAATAGGTAAGGGAAACAAGAAAAGGAAGACAAAAGATTGTATATTATTGAGCATGAATTACTCAGTACTTCCTGTCTAACCTGAGCATTTAGGTTGAAAGAAACCTCTCAGATATGTTAAAACTGTTTTCAGTAAAATACCTTTGGCATAAACTGGATCCATATGTGGCAAAGGGATATTGAATAAGTATCAACATTTGCTACAAATATTCTATATAACATCAGCTTGTTAAATATACTTTTCAAATTTTTGTATACTCATTAACTTTGTATTTGCTCAGTCTACCAAAAATTGAGAAAGTTACATTGAAATCTTCCATGATGGTGTGATATATTTCATTTTCTTCATGTGTCTCTATCAGTTATTTGTTTATATATTTTGAGTAATTTAGAAAATATTGTTTTAGAATTCTTATATGTTTATGGTGCACAATACCATTTCTTAGAATCTTTTCTGTCTTTTCACTTTCAATGTTTCTGTGCCCTATTTTAACGTGAATGTCTTGCAAAAAGCATATTTTTTTAAAAAAAATCATGTATGACAATCTCTGTCTCCTAACTAGCAAGGATAGTTATTTTATATCTATAGTGATAACTAATATATTTATACCTTTTCTTCCATCTTACTTTAAATTGTTTAATTTGTCTTGCTTTTTCTACCTTTTAGTTGTCTTTTATTTATTTGAAAAAAAAATGAGCTTTGTTCCTCCCACTTTGCCTTTTTTACACTTTTGGAAATTTATATACAGTGTGTAGACTTAGAATAAAAAGTCTGATGTTACTATCTTAACTCTCTCTTAAGCAGTAGTTAAATTGGAATGATTTTATTCTGATCTTGCCACTCCTGGATTACATTCTTCTATAATCAAGAATTTTTTTCTGATATGTTGACAGTATAAATTAGACATTATTATTTTTACAGACCCTTTATAGGGAGTTACCTTCATAATTAATGATATTTTTTTGTTCATTATTTGTTTAACCACCTCAGTCTTCCCTGTGGAATCACTTTCTTTCTTCCTAAGTGTCAATCTTTAGAAATTACTTTATTCAAATTTCTTGACAGTAAGCACTCTTACTATTTATTTATGTAAAATGTATTTTATTTCACCCTTGTCCTTGAAAGATACTGTTACTAAGCACATCATTTTAGATAGACAGTTACTTTTTCATAGCAGTTCAAATATATTCTACCATTCATTATTGCTTTTGGCAAGTCTGTTGTCAAAATAATGGACTCTTTTATGGATGATCTAGCTTTTCTTCATTGCTATTTTATGACCATTTCTTCCTTGATCTCTTCTTCACTCTCTTTTCTATTAAAAATACTGTGAGTTACTGAATACTATCATTGAACTCTATGTACTTTGCTAAAATATTTACATCTTTTGTATTTTTAATTTTCACAAAATCTTTGTGATTTACTATTATCAGACTCATTCTTCAACTGGGGAACTGAGGTATGAACTGTTAAATTTTCTAGGCTATGTAGCTATAAAGTGGTGAAACAGATATGAGATCTCTGTTTGTTTAATTCCAGAAACTATACTCTCAACCGAATTGCTTTCTTGAGGTGAATTTTTACCTGCACCATCTCACTCATACTCCCTTTAAACTTCACATGAGACTTAAAAATGATAAGTGTTGCTGATGATGATAATTTGTGTATGACTCAATGAATATCTCCTACTAAACTAAGAGTTGCTTTTCAAAACTATGCTCTTAGGGGTAGAATCATATGGAGACTGTCACTGGTATTGTACTGTAGAAAATGTATCATTAGAATTTTACATTTGCTTTAGCAATTTAATTTTTTAGAAAGTGTACAATATATTTAAAAATGCTATCATGTATTTGCAAAGTTTTCTATGTTTATTTTGATATATTTTTGCAGTTTCCAAAGAGATTCAGCTAAAAATATATTTTTTATTTTTTAAATTATATTTTATCATGATATGGCTTTAAATATTTGATTTCTTGTCCCAATACTTTGTAGCTTTATTTTATAATTATTTACATGACTGTAGTATTACATTTTGTGCATTAAAATATTTTTTTCATAAGTTTATTATATATATTACTTTATATAATGTATTTTAGATACTTGTTTTATTCAGTCTTATGTTTAGACTATACCTAGATTCTAAACATGCTAAATAATTTCATTGTCTAAACCTATTCTGTTACTCTTCAAATCTTGAAATTCGATTCCAGTTTGACCAAGCTATATATCATGTGAGCTTTGAACTGATATGATTTATTCTTGCAGAAATCTGTATTTTTATTGCTAGATACCCAATGGTTATAATTAATTATATTGCTTCAGAAGTCACAACTCCATAACTGGATATCTATTCTATGTAAAATATATATAACCACTGAGTATGAATCATTATTCACTCCTCTTCATCTCAAACATTGAAGTACTAAAAATTCTCCTTGAAATGTTGAAATGTCTCCTAAATAAGGCCTTTATTTATACTGATTGATTTAATCAAAATTTCCCAATTATCTCTTGACTGAACTATTGCCACAGATTCCTAATTGGTTTCATTGTTTGAGTCTTTCTATCGTAACCAATGCACAATGCAAAATCCTAAAAATATCTCCATAATAAGCCCATTTTAAAATATCTTGGTTGCCTTCATGTTAAGCCTATATTTATGTTGAATTTTTCAGTCTCACCCCAGCATAACTCCCCTCAGACCTCTTAAAATATTCCTTCCAAGCATCTAGCAGTAAAAGCACATTAAACATTTCCCATCTCCTGGATATATCATGACTTTAATAGGTTACCTTCCACATTTTGTAGCTTTTTGGTTATTTCATTCTCTTCTTTAGTTGACCCATTTTTACATACCTTTCATGAGCTGGCTCCAAGTTTACTTTCTTAGGGACATCTTTCTGGACACTCCCAGATAGTTTCCATATTCTTCTCTATGTTTTCAGGCAGTTATCATGAAGATTTATCATAATATGCGCCATACTTCGTTGCAACTATACACTTATCTTTCTTTCTCCAAAGGTTGCCAATTCTTTGAGGACAGGAATCATATCATATTCACCTTGGAATCTTTTGTACCTAATAGTTTGCTGAATAAACTAAATATAGAGTGATCAGAGTTTTATTGTAACAGTTTTTGTCAGATAGTAATCATGCCTACTGTGATCCTTAATGTTTTATATATACTGCCTTTGGATTTTTTTTCAGCATTAAAACTATTATTTAGGGAATTGTCAATGGTTTGAATGGTTTACCATTCATACCATGACATCTTGAATTTCTCCTGTGATGGCACATTTTAAACATTATTGATTTAACAAATATTACTGTGTGTTTTCCCTCTAAACTATAAACTCTGTGAGAGCAGGTACCAATTCTGTTTAGGACTTTGCACAGTGCCTGACAATTAAATTCCTTTATTAATTATTGAGTTTATAGACATTGAACTCAAGTAATAAGTATGGATTTCATTTCCATCTCAATCATTTCCTAGTTCCTATGATGTCACTTTCAGATTCTCTGGAATTTCATTACTTTATGTAAATGAGACAAAAAAATACCTACTTTTATTATAAGGTCTAGAAAGATCAGGGAAGAAAATATTTATTTTAGAGAGATCCAAGATGGCCGATCACTAGCAGCTCAGGATTGCAGCTCCCAGTAAAAGCGCAAAGAGCCAGTGGCCGCCACACTTACCGATAAATTTTCGCTGCCCACGGACCAGGACATTCCCAGTGGAGGAGCCCCACAGGTTGCCAGCGCGACCCTTTGGGCTGGCGCGGCTTTTTTGCCGGCGCCTCGGCTTGGCGGCTCTTGGTGTGGAGTAAACGGGACTGAGCCTCCTTTTGGATGATGTCTGGAGCTCTGGGAGGTCAGAGCAGTCCATCTAGCTGATTGAAAAAGGGGCTGAGAAGCCAGACCGGAGACCCCCGGGCAGAAAAGCACCACGAACTTCAACGCTGCTGTTTTAGCTAGTGTTGCGGGTCGCCACAGTAAAAATTACATAGATTCCGGAGCTGGGAATTAACAAGCTCGACGTCCACTCAGAGACCTAATTCGAAGGTTGGTAATTACAAAGACGACAGATGGATAAAACCATAAAGATGCCAAGAAGCCACCGTAAAAAATCTGAGAACACTCAAAATC